>QQXO01000180.1:0-47860 GCA_003709845.1 Chaetothyriales sp. CBS 134916 | reverse complement strand
GTTTAGTGCACCGATATCGGAAATTGTGGTTCACGTGACCAAGCTCCGTCTCGCACACAGTAGACTGCCGCTGACATTATTCAACCTATTGAGCATTTTCACTAATAAATTGGTCCAGTACTAATCTAAGTGTACCAAGTATGTATTCCATCATTCCCTACTCTGGGGTTCCTTCAAGGGCCTTCTTGTACCTAGAGCCCCTGTACATGGCGAATACATTCTATGACAAGCCCTTGACATCTGTTGACAATGAGGACTTTTTGAACCCTGGTCACGTGACCAGAAACCTTATTCAATTTATTGCTCTCTCATTATTGGCCCCAATCTCGAACTGTTCTCGCTGTCACTCAATCAAGCAACGACGCCTCGCTAACCTCTGGGCAATAATATCAATCGCAGGTAACAGCTTGTCTAATTTGGTCGGTATCTAGGCAGAAGACGAAGCAACGCAATTATAGCCAGGCAGAATTGTAAGTTCTTGGGGAGAAGTATTCACCCGTTAAGTGTATATAAGACCGCAAGAGGTCATCCCCAGATATGAGAAAATAGAGCATATTTTCGTCGCGATGCGATCCATTCCGCATTTGATCATTCTCTGTCATACCCTCGTCAATAACTTCTTCCCCTCGAGAATATCTATCAACTCATATTTACATATAAAAGAGTAAAATCAGTTGCTATAGGAATCGTATATCTAATTGTTCTATCTAATCACCGGGAAGTCCGGGTATATATATACGCTGCAATCCTCAAAGTGTGCTCGGATTGTGAGTCGCGAATCGTGACTGCGGGAAGTGAGACGGATAAATACTATTCCGTTTCTTTCGGCAGCGAGAGGCAGGTGATTGCCAATATACTCCAACCACACTTACATGCAATGCATCCATGTCACCATTTCAGTCGTCAATCTATCTAAAGATCCTTGCTGGCAAAACCAAGCTGCAGGTTGTCGTTGTCGAAGACAACAAAAACAGCCTTGAGAAAGATGTCGCCAAAGATATTGACGCCAATGCCATCGCTGCTCTGAAGACCACCATAGGTAGCTGTGGATCATGTCAGCGCGTGAGGCATCAAGAGAATGGGTCTAACTCACTCTCACCACTGTCGTCAGTGGGTGCGTATTTAAGGTAACTCCCGGGGATAGTCAATTTAGCACCGTTAATACCAACAACAAAATCCGGAAGGTCGGCGCTGCTAGGGAAAACCCAGCCACCATCGGTAAGAGAGTATGACGCTCCACTGATATTGAGATAGTAAGTATCGACAATCAGATCATCGAGGAGAAGGAGAGTGGTGCCAGTGTCAGCAATGCCGGTGTAGCTCCTGCCCACAAAAGTGCCATCGCCAAAGGCATAACCGTCTGCTGTGAAGCCCCAGAAACCCTGAGAGTTATCGACAGCTGTGTATGTAATATCTCCGGTATACTTGCTCGAATCAATGTAGCCAAAGTCATATGTTCCCGGCTGACCCTTCTTGAGGTCAGCTGTAAAGAGATGCTGGCCAAGTAGACCCTCGTTGATGGATGTTTGGAAAAAGGTGTTTTGTTGGTCTGGTGACACCGTATTAATGGAGGAGAAAGCTAGGCCAACAAGACCATCAATATCTGTATCCTGCTCGAATTCAGAGCTGATTGTCTCAGCTGCCTCAACTGCCTGGCTAGTGACAGTGATTCCGCCAACGTCAACATTATCGCCGAAGACATTGCCAGAGGCGCTAGATCCATCGCCATATGAGATATTCCATGTCTCGCCAGGGAGCAGCTTAGAGTTACTGGACTTAGTAGGGTCATAGTATGAGTGACCAACCCTCTCTGACGCAGGTAGCTCAGATGAAAAGACCCACCTATACCTGTCAGAGGCTGAATTCATAGAATAAGAGAACAAAAACACTTACAGATCAGCTGAGCCAGTATCAAAGTCCAGGTTCAGGTCCTGACCACCCACAGAAACAGAGACAAGATAGGCCTCGTCATATTCTTCAGGTGTTGCAGTTGCCTCGCCTCCATTAGCACTTGACGCGGCAGTCGCAATGTCTGTTGGCACAGGTCTAGAAAACTTGTTGTATGCCTGCGCGAGACGAACAGCACCCGGTCTGTAGGGTTTCGCGACAGACTGGCTGACGGAGAAGCCCTTAACAGTGTTGCTAGCCCCAGGAATGGGCTTAGCCAAGGCCAGAGAGGCAAGCAGTGAGGGGGCCAGGAGCAACAAGAAGGCGGCCATGGTAGCTAGCAACAAAGGAGTCCCTAAGGGAATACAAACAAATGAAGAAATACTTCATAGAGGTTGAGAGTGCCCTATCTTTATAATGACTAGATCGCGATATCCATCTGGTATATGACGATCTCTCTTTACCGCCAGCTCCGAAATGTAGATGTTACCCTAACCTAGAAGCTTAACAATTCAGCAATGCAGCAATGCCATGAAGCTGAAAAGCACCATTGGTTGTACTGATGTTAGCTGTACGCAGCTGGGCGGAGCAGAAGAGGTTTGCGTGGGGTTGTCGCATGGTTTGAGAAGATTCATCAAGACTTCGTTATCAAGGGATATAATCACGCCAGAAATTCAGACTAGGTAGTATACAAAGATGGTGTCAAGAGAACAGAAGCTAAAGATCACCTACTAGGGGCATTGTAAAATGCTGGCCACTGGCTCACTTGCCACCATGATAAAGTCCCACATGAAGGTGTGAATGCAACCCAAATGTGTTCCAAATGTGCTCTCACTGGTACCTGCACAACATGCTAAGATAAGCTTCCGGCTCGGTGCTTGTGGTGCTTACCAAGTGGAACTTGGATTTTCGCTTCTTTTTAGTTCATCCCTACTGTATTTGGCAGGCAAATGCAGCCTTCAATTTCGTTTTCATGTGACATATTGACATCACGAAAAAAAATTATACCCATAAGCGTGAGCTTGCGCTTCTTAAAGATTTCTTAACTTGCAGAGCCATGGTAATTTGATAGGGAGCTTTCATAGCCTTCCATGTATTCTTTCGCCATCACATGAAGCGCTCTGGAGAACGGAGATATGCGTGCGATGCCTGTCGCATATCTCAGAGAAGGTTTACTGAGAATGTCACCTAGGTCATTAAAACATTAGGTACCGTGCAACAGGCTTTGACATACTGCAATGGTCTCATCAATCCCTGCTTCGCTTCTCTAGGATCAGCAATGATCAACGGCTAGACCCTTGCATCCGATAGACCCTCGGGTGATGCCTTACAGGCAATACCTCGGCTGTGGGGACCCTACAGCCTTGTCAATACTTGGCAAGGCTGCACTTCCCAGTCCAGGACCAAACAACTATCTGTGAAAATGTCAGCCTTCTCGTTGTCGTCAGATCATTCCGCCTGCCGCGCTATTGTCAGTGGAGGGAGGGTACCAATTTTCCTGTTAGAGACCTTAAGGGGAAGGGAAGCAAAGAGAGGATGATGGAAAGAGCAATCAGTCCTGAATAGCCATACAAGACTCAATGCTTGGAGCGTCGAAGGCTTCCTCCTATGCTCTACATTTCCTTATACGTTGTTATTCGCAAGTCTCCCGACTCTTCCTTGCAAGGGAATGGGACCCCAGCAATGATGTTCTGCTGTCTTACGGTATCGCCAGCCGTGGATAGTGAGGGGATCCTAGATATACCAATTGTTGGATTTTGGAGATAACCAAAATCTGTCAGCTCTGAAACGGATTTTGCGTCATAAGTGCTGTAAACATACTGGAGCCTACGTCAGCCTAGCGCCAAGATTTGCCACTTGTTCTCGATAAAAGTGGCTCATCCACATCTTCATAGTTACAATCTTCACACGAGTTTTCAACCTCTTCTATCCCTCATTACTTAATTCCAATAGTTATGAGCTCGGTACACTTCTACAACACCTGACAAGACATTGCTTATCAACCTTGGATAGCCAGCTCGTGTCCGGATAACTAATGTTATTCGTTAACTCCCTGGGATAGAGGACCTCTATTAGCTGACAACTCTGCCAATATCCTTCAACTCCTAACAACTCCTCCCTCTAATCAACAATTTAATTCAACTCGAGAGATTAATTATCAACAAGCTAGTCAAAGCAATCATTAATCAATCAACTCCTATCCTACTCAATTATATTCAACACCTTACAATTGAACAATAATAGAGACACTTGGAAACGATACTGGCGACTCACGGTCCAGAAGGAAACAATACACGCTCTTGAGTTTATATATATAAGGTCAATATCAGTATTAAGGGATAGGAGGATATATACACTATAATCAACTGCTATACAGGCTGCAGTATTGCCCTTGTAATATATCCAGCCTGGGGGGGTATGTTGGATTTTGGAGATAACCAAAATCTGTCAGCTCTGAAACGGATTTTGCGTCATAAGTGCTGTAAACGTACTGGAGCCTACGTCAGCCTAGCGCCAAGATTTGCCACTTGTTCTCGATAAAAGTGGCTTATCCACGTCTTCATAGTTACAATCTTCACACGAGTTTTCAACCTCTTCTATCCCTCATTACTTAATTCCAATACCAATAGTGGGGCTTGCTATCCTTGGTGAACTTCTACATTTAAATGACTGGGGCAAGGTGTCAAGTGTCATAATAGAAGGTCAACGAGCAAGTATAAGGGTCTTTGAGGAGAAAAGACCGTCCTGCCAAGACCAACTCTCACAATGACAACACCAGACAAATTCGGTCTCAGCTGCTGTTGCAGCTTTGTCGCAGCTCTGGATGAGAGTGACGCAGCAGCCGAGCGATCAGAGCAGAGAGATACAAGAGGGCGCTGGGCGCCGCAGGACTGTTCGGACTGCAAGCGTTGAGTCTTGTACTGTCGTAGACATAGAGAATTCCAGACCAGTTCAAACCTCTCTCATCCTCCCTTCGTCTTCCGTCCTGGACGTCTCTAACAGTCGGACTAGAGGGTTTCTGCTAGATAGTCAAATACCACCTGATGTAACCGTGAGAACGATCCCATATGACAGTGAGAGCTCGCACCCTCCTCCGCTGTTAATGCAACCAAAGTCTTCTGGCAAACTAAGTTTTTCTCAAGCGCCGCTAGTTGACCTTTCAGAAAATGGTCGTCCGGAGCGTCCAGTATCAGAGCTGGCGTACGGATCTCGCCTGTACTCCCTTCAAGGGTATACGTCATGACCTGTCGCAGGAACTCAGCTTCTGATGCCGCACCGAAGGTCCACTTCCCGTTGAGCAGGCCCCATCTCGTGCCAGTTGATGTCTTCATCACCAACCGTAAAATAGCATTTGCGGTCACATCCTAGTGACTGCGAATCATATATTGCAGGAAGACCGGTATCCCACTGCGAAACGGGTGGCCAAAATCGAGCACCCCATCATCAAGGATCAATGCTGCGGCGCGATGCTCTTGTGTTGCAGCTTTCGCAGCCAAATAGCCGCCCATGCTCCAGCCAAAGATGACCAGTTTGTTGGGTGCTACATCCGGCCTACTCAATGTGTAGTCCACAACTGGCCTCACCACGCTCTCCCAATCCGGCCGGAAGAATAGACGCTGCCGTCTGACCACTATTCCTTGCCCCGGGCCATCAAAAACCAGCACATTAAACCCTCTCTTCAAGGCAGGTGCGGTGATGGCGAATCAGGCCTCCTCCTTCGTACCATCGAAACCGCCATTTAAGATAATGGTAGCCCGTGGCAACGGCTTCTGGTCTGGGCGCATAAAATACCCGGGCAGTGTCGTCCCCTCATATGGGATATCAACCTCTTCGAAGTAATAATCCGTCAATTTCGCGGCCAGAACAAAGGTATCGAGAGACTTCTGATATATCTCTTGTGCCAAATCGTCGTTGAATGGATCCTGACGTCGGAAGAACTCTGCGGTGCGGTAGTAGTTCGACGCTCGGAAGTACGCCTCCTGTGCACTTATCAGGTTGCCCTTCTCAACACTGATCTTTGCATTGGTCACAGCCCGGTCTGCGGCGGCCTTCCACTCATGCAGCCAGCGGTCCTCGTTGCCCGACGGAATTCGAGAGCAGATGATGTCGGCGGCAGTCTACTGTGTGCGAGACGGAGCTTGGTCACGTGAACCACAATTTCCGATATCGGTGTACTAAACACTTTGAGTATCCTCTACGAGAAAGGATCGATGACGATCTATCAGTGGGAATCTATAGTGTGCGCACCATACTAATTGCCCAGTCGTGGATGATAAGGAGCTCATGATAAGCGAACGCTGCTAAGGTGTATAGTGCAGATAGCTCCTTGAAATTCAAACGGCCGGGTCACGGTTTTTTCATTGTCTTCTCTTGATCGCACTGATACGATTTGTATGATCATTCCCTATTGATCGACCTGCTTGTTAGATGGCTATGATTTCGCTCAGGTCAGCACTGCCGTAATTGCTATATCCTGCAGCTCGAAGAGTTTCGTAGCCGATCGTTGGGTTCTGGGGAAAGAAGTGACGCAGAAGGAGAGACATGGTTTCGGAGTACTGTTTGACGATTGCTTTGCCTGGAGAGTGTGGTACCTGAGAGCACGTTGAAAGAACTGTATATGCTCTTTGAAAGGGGATGGAAAATTCACATGAACAATTATCCCGGGCTTCCCACTGGCGAGTGAATGAACGGATCTCGCTACACTTTGGCCCACCCAGCATCTGCTCTGAAGGCCGAATGTTGAATAGGTATTAGGACAGTGGCGGGAATCAAAGCGAGAACCCATTATTTCAATTAGTAACGTGTCTAGTGTGATGCCGCGGCAGTGCAGAAGAGAACGCCTGCGGGCCTATCTAGGGTAGATTATCACAGGAAGAGACACTGCCCTTTACTCTGGGCAATAGTTAGTTCTCTTGTCCACCCGGTCCTTCAAAGTGAAGAGCAGCCCACTCAAGTCAAATTCGCCGCGGGGTGTAGATACTCCGCATGACATCCCACAATGAGGGCTCGAAAAGAAAAGTAGGACACGGATGTTGTACCAGCTACAGTTGCCTTAAGTCTCCAAATGCGCCTTCACTTCCATGAAGCCGTTGGCCTCCCTGGTGAGATTTATTTCCGTGCAACTTGTGGGTGCTAATTGGTCTTTCATTGTCGGGCCTGGCATAAACCCCATATCCGCTTCGGGCGCTTCGGGCAACCCCTGATTAGAAAATGCTGTCGGCCTACCGAGGCTCCGAGTCTTAGGCCCATATAGAACTAAAGACTTTCCTCACTTTTGAGCTCATAGCCATACATGGGCATTGTAGTAATACTACACCACACTACTACAAAGTAGTGTAGTATAAGTCTCTATTTGTAGTACTACACTACACAAATCTACTACTTTAATTATCGGAGGTACGCTTTTTTCCGATTTTTTTCAAGCGGGCCCAAATCAGTTGGCGCGCTTTTTTTCTTGGCGCCTTGGCGTCACGCCCTATAAGCGGCTTATAGGAAGAATTTTATGTGGGACGAAATGGAGGAAAGAGGCCCGATCACTGGATTAGGCTTAGTCCGATCCACTCTATAAAGCGATATTATTGGCTGCTTGGTATTCCTTGAGGTCTTGGCACTGATCTGCCACGTTTCATCTGTAGCTTCGAGAATCTCCTCCTGAGACAGACAGACAGACAATAGAAGAGCTGATCTCACGTTCAGAGCGCAAGAGGCGCACCGAATGGTAGACTTTCCATCACAGATATTACTCCAGCTACGGTGCCAAGCCCTAAGCGAGATTGCACAGAGGCGCCTCCTGCCAACCGTTCTCAAATATGAGGTGTCACGTGCCAAGACGCTTGGCACTGTAGAGCTACGGTATTAGACACTCGTTTATTATCTGCTTGAGCTTAGAAGGATACATCACGCACCAGACTAACCAGACAGATTCAATCAATAGCTAGATAGGCGGCTCACGCTCTATTCGATCTGCTATTGCAAATCTACTGCCCTCTGTTGTTCTCTCCCCTTCCCTTTACCTTGTCGTCAACTCGTCCCCGAACCTTCTTGTTGAGATCTCTCCCAGCACGGCTCGGCTAGGCCGCCGACGGCCTAACATGAGCCTTCGGCCTTATGTCTTTAGGCTTGACGCCTAGGACAAGGGAAGGACTGGAAGAACGCGATTTCCGAGAAGGTTGTGTGGTTGAAAAAAGAAAGTTGAGATTTTCTGACTTCGCAATTACTATTGTCAATTGATGGCTGTCGAGTGTCGAGCCTGTGAAAGAGCATGATGTGCAGTATCACAGTGTGACCCCCAAAACCGCTCACATGGCAAGTATCTTGCTCATCCATAGCAATTGAGTGTTTGATCATCAGAGCGGACATTGCAACATCACATCACTTCACCACCGGCAAGATCGAATCTCGAAAACGAAAAGCGATCGAAGTCGATGAGGACCCCGAACTGTTACAAGATTGCATTGCTGTAGAGAGTTCTGATCTCTTTATGTTCCAGATACTCTTGGAAATTATCCAGATGAGAATCATCCAGAATCAGGTCTCTCAAGGGACTGGGATCCAGGTGGGCATCGGATCCAGGGTGGGAATTAAACCCAGATGGCAGTCAGGTCCCAGGTTGGAATCTGATCCCCTTGCTACAGTAACGTCAAATCTGGCGACAGACACGGTGACAGACGTGGGAATACATAAAGAATAAGCTTCATTGCACATCATAGAGCAAACTACATGGGATACAATAAAAGACTCAATATCCTCCCGTTACACTGTTCTGCTAGTGCTAGCGTCATTCGAGCCCGCGTCTCATCGCACACTGCACGCATTGGCATAATGCCCAGCTCCGCCGCATTTAAAGCATTCTCTTTTTTTGGGATTTGTACAATCTCGCGAATAGTGGCCATGTTGGTTACAGTTGTAGCACATGGCAGTCGAAGAAGGTCTTGATGGAGCTATGCTTCCTTTCTTAGGCCTCGTACAATTACTGGAATAGTGACCGGGTTGATTACAATTGTAGCAAATCACACTTGAAGACCTTGCAGGAGTTGTGTTTCCAATCAATCTTCCCGAACCCGGATCTCGAAAGCTCGAAAGCGATAGCGTGGAGAGAGATGCGCTCAAAGTGTCAATACTGTTCGACACACTTCCTGCTCTGGTTTGTCGATGATTGTCGTACTCTCGGGCCAGAGACTCCTCGAAGCTGATTGCAATTTCCTTGAAAGCCGCGTGAAGAAGATCCGGAGTATATGTCCATGATTTTGATGATTCAGAGAATGAATTGGTAAGGTTCTCGACAAACGTTATGGTAGTCTTCTCAATGCTCAACTTTAACCCTTGAGATGTGCTCGTCGCAAACTGGGAACTCCAGAGATTTTTGTATAATCCCTTGGGATACTGCAAAAGATCTGGGATATCATCCCTAATGAACTTGAGAGTCTGCTTACTGATGTGATTGCTTAGCTCTACGAGCGAAGAGTCTGGCGTGGAAGCACCACGTTTGAACTGTTTCATTGTCTCAGAGACAGCGAGTAGAGCATCACAGATGCCTTCTGATGTATTCTGGTGGAAGACGAAAAAGGAATAAAGATCCCACGAGCTTTGATATTTATACATTGGGGAGACCATATGATCAAAGATCTGTTTGAGACGCTGCAGACCATTGTCGAATGATTTGATGTATGCCTTGTGTTTCCTAGCAGAGTCATCTTCTCGCGATCCTCGAAGAACGCGACCACCTTCACTTTTAGGGTGTTCGCCATCTCTGCCCCTCTCTGCAAAGAAGTTAGTGCACTACAATACAAGGAAAAGCAAAACTAACCTTCCATTAATTGGTGGGTTCGTTCTCGGCACTTCCATCTAAGGATGTCCATCCATTTTTCTTCTTGCCAAGCTATATTCATTTCGCAAAACGCCTTGCACAACTCCATAGTGAATAGTCTCCGGAAGCAGCTTTCATTTGGACAGAAGTTGGCCGTATAGCTGGGATGGAATCCATTCACGACGCGGACGACATGGCCATTAGAGAGTCTCAATCTCTCTACTTGACTGGCCCCACCAAGCCCTTTTCCAGAGAAGAAGAGGTCCTGATCTTTAACTCGCCAACATGCAAAAACGACATCTGGCTTTTTGGCCTCTAGCATGGTAAGGAATGTGTTGTAGGCATCCGTCGCTTCTTTTGACAATCCCTCCGAAGATATTGGCTGGGTGATGAATGGAAAAGCATCGAATACGCTCGTGGTCCGGAGACCTCCTGGGCCGTCCACAAAGGCCAGCGACTCATCCAGATAAGCCAGAGTAGGACATTCGTCCGTGACCCACTGAAAGTCTGGAGTGTAGACCTGTGTCTTAGCAGGTTGCAACAGCGCAATTACGAGACCACCTTGCATGTCTGGTTTGGCGAGCCATGCGGCGAAACCTGCTTCGTTCTTGGAGGGATAGGTCTTGTCATCGCGGACCATGGTGTTACCAAAGCTCTCGATAATGTCCCCATGGTTTCCGACTCCTTGAGAATGCTTCCATTTGGCACTTGGAAGAAATCGCCTTAGACGATGGTCGACGGGAACCCCGTTGCACAAGTATTTATCATTTGATGAAGCCATAACTCGAGTAGAAGTATATTCAAAACGGTAGAGTTGCACGAGGATATCCAGAGCGACGCCTGGTATATGCCAGCAGCAATAGCGCAGGTGAGGGCAAAAGTTTTGATAGAGTTAAGTGTACATCTTTATGAAGTTGTAATTTTATATGACGCCCATCTTATGGCCTGTGTGACGTGACTTGCGCCGTAGCTGAAGCGCGTTCGCTCAAGCTAGCCCAGCTC
Source organism: Chaetothyriales sp. CBS 134916 (assembly GCA_003709845.1). Lineage (NCBI taxonomy): Eukaryota > Fungi > Ascomycota > Eurotiomycetes > Chaetothyriales > Domatiomycetaceae > Domatiomyces > Domatiomyces globalis. The sequence continues at coordinate 37,164 of QQXO01000180.1, read as the reverse complement.
AAGCAGCACGCCAGGAACCCCACCTGGTCACTGTTGATGGTAGGACATTGATCCCAGACTTTGTGCGCATACTATACCTCTTTGGGGCATATGCTATTGCTGAGGCTTGGTGGAGTCGTGCTAATTGGGTGGTCGTTGACCTAGCTAAGCTGGGTGGCGGGGAAGCGGCCGCCTTGGCGACCTGGCATCGTGTTTCAGAATCTGCGGGTTGTCGGTGTTATTCAGGGTCACGCGGATTCCCACTTCCATCAAGTCTTTCTCTCTTCAAGCTGGAGGGAATGTTAAGATAGACTATAGCGCAAAGGGGGAAGGCGGTCCAAGAGAATTTCCTAAGTCTAGTCAATCACCCCGGCTCGCACGAGCTGGAGGTGGCGACCAGGCCTTATGACAAGATTAAAGGTACAGCGTCAGGTGCAAACCTCAGAAAAGATGAGGACACTAGGCCATAGAGCCATTGAGCAGATGTAAACCGCTGCGCCCAATTAGTCAAGAGTGCCAAGAGTGCCAAACGCATCCTGCTTTCATTGCATGGCTAATATCTGCAGGGAGAAGGTCAAGCTCCTGGTGAGACTCTCCTACCCAAATGTTGATGTTGTGGGTGATAGGGATTCCTTGAACGCTAGTGGTAACAGATTCGGCTATTTTAGCCGAATACATGCGAGAAGAGATCGAACTCGGGTTTGTGAGATTAACACAAGATGCTGCTTGTGGAAGGATTGTCCAAGATATTGAAAAGGTCAGCTTTCATTCAGAGCTATGACCAAACTTAACAAAGGGACTTCTAGAGGTTAAAAATAAAACAGGTACTGTAGAATATTGGGCAGAAAGTCGGCTAATTGAATGACATCTCAACAGAGCGAGCCCAAAGACAAATCCTGAGCCAAACTTGCCATATGATTCCGTGGATGAGTGCGCCTCCAAATGTATTTTGCAAATTCTGCATAAAGGTAACTAAGTCGGCGTCTTGGTCGCCGAAGCCCTGCATGTTCATGCCATCCAGGATTGAAAATGCATCTTGGGAAGCGGTTCGAAGTTCCAGTGGCCCGACAGGCTATGTGGTTGTTGCAATGATTGAAAAAAGTGACCCTGTAGGTTTTGGAGATGATTTCCTGTCGCATTTTGCGTGGTATCAGGCAGTGTATGTCTACTCGACACAGTTTCTGGACAAGAAGCAACGTGAGCAAGGGACAACCAACGTCATCCTGTCTAGGGAGAGGTAGAGACCGTACTCTGAGATACTCGGACTACACGCTCTCTCATCCTTTGCAGGGCAAGCGTACACTGGCCAGCCATTGCGTGCTTCAGGTTGATGAAGTTCAACGCCTTGTGGTTCGTCTCCCACAATCGTACGAAATCCGGCTCGTCAAGATATGTTCGCATGTTCGGGCTTGTTTCAGCCAGAATCAGGATGATACAAGGTGTCATACGATCTCATAACTGGTTGGGATTGAATCTTGCTCACAATGGAGGCAGGAGGTAAAAATGGGGTTGATCATACAAAATCAGGTGTACCACCAGGCGCCGAACATGTCTTCAACGATGGCCTTGTTCAAGAGGTTGGCCAGTTTGCTGGCAGCTTCAAAGCAAGACACGGCACAGAGAGATTTGAATACGCTGCTGATGTCGCCCTCGATGACCTTGGATGTCCCCATCGTTGAGGAACTGCCAATGTCAGCAAACGAGAGTCGAAAGAGCATGAGTCTGACATGTGATGCCCTAGACGGTGAGGAATGAGCAGTTTGAACAAACTGCAAGTCGAATACATAAGTGGATGATAGGCTTACCTTGCGCGGAGAACATATCGTTGGCGCAGGAAGGGCTTGGAAATCTGACCGCAATCAGTTTACTCGTCCTTCCACTTTAGAATTGATGGTAAGCTGGCCTCAATGTCAGACAGCGAGGCGTCGAGAGCGACGATTATGTCGAACGGGAAGATTTGCTAGCTCGCAGCGACGATGGAAGGTCAAGTGCAGTTTCGTTGCCCTTCTTCCAATATAAGTGATGCAAGAGCCGTCCTAGGATCTGCTGCTCTAGCTTCACATTCTCGACTGCGAAAGCAGCTCGAGAGGGCAGATTGTCCGGTTGCACACATGGTCCTGATTCATTATCCAGGTATTCATCGTCGACTGCGGAGAATAAGGGGATTTTCTCCCTCCTAATCGACTTGGTATCCGCTCAAGAGTCATGCTCACAGTGCCGCAGAGATGATATTTAGAGCGTGTTCTTTCTAGAACGCGTTAACAACTCACTTATCCAGGTGTACACAGCCATGCCACGCTCTACGTCTCATTTCGGTCGCGGAGAGAGTGAAAACGCCCGGATCTTGGACAATGAGGAAATGACTGGTCGACTCAATACGTTCGGACCTAGCTCGAAGGGGTTTGCTTGATCAGGCCGGTTGTGTTCTGCTGAAGACCACTGAATCTGGTTCTGCAAAGATACCACGGACGGTTGACCGTAAAATGACTCCAGAGCGCCCATGCCAGTGACGATACCCCTCTTCTGCATCTTGCTTAGCGGCTGTAGCCTCCAAACGGCGAACACGGTCATGTAGGACTTTGATATATCTGAGCAAAATTGGTACAAATTCTCAAAACAGGATATTTGACGCACTCTCGCTTACTGTTGTCCCTGTTGGCGTTCACAACTGTACCGTACACACATTGTCGCGTGTTGGAGGCTCTCTGCTGACACTTTCTGCAGACCGGCTTTGCACCGTTGTACTTCACTTTGCGCGCTCTGCAAGTATCACAGGCCAGCGGAATCCAAGTGCGTTTGCGAAGGCCCCGTTGTGCATTGGCTGCCCTCTGATTATGAACATCTTAGTCGGGCATAAAGCGTCCTCAAATGGGTGGAAACTAACCTCTTTCTCGACCACGGCAATTTTCGATGCTGAAACTTAATACAAAGGGTCCAGATACACAGCAACAGGTGCACATAACCACGGAGGATCTCAAGACGGAATTGGGCATGATGTTGTCTTTGCCTGTACATAAAGGACAGAAGAGCCCTGCACTTCCTCGCACGGCGCACTTGAAGTTCGTCCTAAGATGTCCAGGGTGCCCTGAGCGAGATGCTGTCCGGATTCCAGGCATAGAAATGTAGAATTGACACAATCATGGTGCCGATGAAGCCGGATCGCGCGGTGTTCGGGGGATGATCGACATCGCATCGGCTTCGAACTTGATTTCCTTACATCATGTGTGATTATTCTCGTTTGCAATATTCTTGATTTCAGATGCCTACAGATCTCTTACCTCACTTGTGCGGAGATGTTACAGACAAGATCACGGTTGATTGAGGCGTCCCAGCTCCCCTGTGTTCTAAGTTTAGGCGTCTTAATTCTTCTTGCCATCACTACTTCACGCGAAACAATTTCAGGCTGGATTTCATCAGGTAATTCACCAGGAACCTTTGAGTCTGCCACACTCGGCACCTAGCAGTTGTTTCATTCTTCGTGTAAAAGTGCAGTCCATGTGGCAGGCTGAAGCCGAAATACTGTAATGCCGGTAAGCCAAAGCCGATATACTGTGTCGCGTACCACGTGACCCCAAGGGGTCGAGAGCTTCGGCAGATTGAGGTGCGAAATGAGCACGGTGGGGCAATGGCCGATATAGGTTTAGGGCGGGGTCCGAGAGGTCATAGAGGCACGGCAGCCCAGGAGTTGCAACAGCCACACAACACAGAAGTGGACAATCACGATACAATTCGTACACAAAAAGACCATTAAGTAAGGATAATTGTTACTTGGTTGTTACTGAACTTGATTGGACCCACTTTGTGACATACTGTAAACCCTACAAGCTTTTCTTGGTCGCTAGCACGTGACCGCGCGTTGGCAGAGCCGGAGGCAACTTAGCCGAGCCCCCACGCGACGCGTATCTCGTGTGCCAAGCATAGTGCTTTATTTCAGCCATCAACGACGGCTATCGACCGCTGTTTGCCAGCGCCATCGTCACGCAATGCTGCCAATGCCCCATGACCAAGCATAACCTGCAGCGGAGTCTACCGTGGCTGCTGAAGCACCAACACCCCGCCTACGACAACCTCGACCACACAAGGCTCGCCGCCATTTCGAGCTCGCCGGGCGCTGATGATGGCTCTGTTCGGCATTCACAAGAGATGGCAAGACTACAGCTAGCACCGCAGACGATTACGAAGCCACGGCTCTTCACACAGAGTAAACAAACAACCGGTCTGCCCACACCAGGGCCGTCTCGGCCTTGGATTGAGAAACAGCAACAACAGAGCCCAGCATCATGTTCCAGACCGCCAAAAGTAGAGACGCCAATCAACTACGCGGCACCACGCAAGCCAGCCAAGACTCCAGCCTCTGCATATGCGGACAGTGTGTTTGACGATGTCCTAGATATCGACGACGTGGAGCGAGTTGATCTGACCAGCGGTGACCCTCACTCGTCGTCTTTTGGAGATTTTGGCACTCCTGAACGGCTGTGGGATGAAGCCTCTGCCACCAGAGTGTGGCCGCTGTCAGACAAAAGAGGAAAGAAAAGGAAAAGCGATGAGTACCGCCAAGACCTCCTTTCTCCACGGCCACGGCAAGGACCGGCAAAAAGGAAAGTGGATGGCGTCCAAGCCAGTGGCGCTGCTCTTGATATTGCCGACCAGTGGAGCGATTTTGAAGATGAGGACAATGACGAAGCCACCCAAAAGCCCGCTCAACCAGAGCTGGGCGATCCATCTTTGGTCCGACAACCATCACAGGGTTCGCAAATTTCCAGAGCGAAAGGGGTTGCACGCGATCATGTGTCTTCTAAACAGAAGAGAGACTCGCCATCTGACGAGCCAAAATATGAGCTTCGAGATTCAGTGGCTGACTCGGATGATGACGACTTGATGCATGCTTTGGGCGAGCCTGAGGTCAAAGAGGACCAATGGAGTCAGCCTCTGCAACGTGCTAAGATCGAGCAAGACCCTCAAGATGCGCGAGGTCCCAGTATTGCTCAAGTCAAGACCACGCGACAATCAACACCAGCGGACATACACCCGACTCAACAGACTTCCTCGCTAACACATCAAAATTTACCTACACCACCTGCTGAATCGGATACCCCGGTACCACGCCGAGGATGTGCGCCGCCGACGGCTGACCCTACCACCAGCAATTCCAGGCGTCTGACCTCGGCTGATCAGGGTATTGTCGCCAAGTACATGGAGTCCGGTACTGACGGCATCAAGAGCTTCCTCGCACGCTTGGAGGCTTCGAAGCAGGAGACAATCGACGAGTACGCCGAAATCAGAATCCGCGGAGACGCTGTCCCAGGTTGGCTCAAGACCAAAAAGGAAACGATTGCTGCTAGGATTGTGGCAGCTAACAAACTCCTTGAGCTACATGGACAGTACGCCGCAACGCTCAAAGAGAAAGAGAGTTGCAAGAGACGAATGGTGGAGATGCTCAACAACGATGAAGATATTGAAGGCCCATTCGCCACCCATGTTGATGAGCTCGCTGCACGATGCCATGCTCAAGAAGCCTCCATCTTCTCCCAACTGCGTGCTGCTGGTCTACAAGATATGTCTCCTCCGTCAAAGGCACATAGCGCCAATGCCACCTCTTCGGAGCTGCTTGATCACACAGGCGTGCTCGTGGCATCGACGCAGAAGGCACCGCTCCGAAGCCCCCAGAAGGTAAACCAAGCTAGGCAGACTCGGAATCAGGACAATGGTGCTGGGTCCATCCTCCAGAGAGCGTTGCTTAATCCGCCAGCTCGTGAGGATAGCTTCTCTACCGAGCGTTCGCGACGACGCAGTCCGGACAACTTCAATCGCATTGTGCAATCTCCACTCAAGCAGCCTGATACTACAACCCTGCAGACACATATTCCCAAACAGCGATCAACGAATGACCTTGCAACCAATACTGCCAATGCTGCCTTCCCTGAAGAAAATTATGATGAATTTTTCGATGACGACGAGGATATGCTCGACGCAGCAAATGCCTTTGAAGAAGGACATAGCCGCAAGCATCGGAGCCAGCATAGTGCGCATCCTCCCAGAGCGGCATTGTGTGAGATGAGCGACAACGTACGCAGACCAGCTACTACTCAACCTCCTTCAATGTCTAAGCCCAATTCTGCTCTCATGAACAATCCTTTGACCAAGGATGCTTTCTCGGCATTGAGGAAACGCTTTCATTTGGAGGGTTTCCGACAAAATCAGCTTGAAGCCATCATTGAGACAATGAGTGGGAGAGATGCTTTTGTCTTGATGCCCACAGGCGGTGGGAAATCCTTGTGCTACCAACTTCCAGCCATCCTTGATTGTGGAAGGACGAGAGGCGTCACTATTGTGGTCTCACCTTTGCTCAGTCTTATGCAAGACCAGGTTGATCACCTGCAAAAGCTGAAAATTCAGGCTATGCTCATCAATAGCGAGGTCACTGCTGAGCACAAAGAATTGGTCTTTGAAGCCCTCCGTGGTCCTAACCCACAGCGTCTCATCCAATTGCTATATATTACACCAGAAATGTTGACCAAGAGCGGCAAGCTTAACAATGCCCTGGATGATCTCTTTGCTCGACAGAAGCTAGCACGTATAGTCATTGACGAGGCCCACTGCGTCAGCCAGTGGGGCCACGACTTCCGTCCGGATTACAAGGACATTGGCAATGTGAGGAAGAGATTTCGCGGCGTTCCTGCAATGGCATTGACTGCAACAGCAACGGAAAATGTTAAGGTTGATGTCATGCACAACCTGGGCATGACTGGCTGTAAGGTCTTCACACAAAGCTTTAACCGACCCAACTTGACATACGAGGTCCGACCGAAAGCCAAAGGATATTTGGACAGCATTGCAGAGATCATCAGCGACACCTACCCTGGCCAGTCGGGCATCGTCTACTGCCTGTCGCGGAAGGACTGCGAGCGGCTTGCCAAAAAGCTTTCTCAAGAATATGGTATCAGCGCCACGCATTATCATGCCTTGTTAATTCCGCAAGAGAAAGCCAATATCCAGAAGCGCTGGCAGTCTGGCGACTACCAGGTCATCGTTGCGACAATCGCATTTGGCATGGGCATCGACAAGCCCGATGTCAGATTTGTGATCCACAATACGATTCCCAAGAGTCTTGAAGGCTACTACCAAGAGACTGGTCGTGCCGGTCGAGATGGGCAACAGTCTGGCTGCTATCTTTATTACAGCTTCAATGACACCAACGCCATAAGGCGAATGATTAACGAGGGCGAAGGTAATGCCGAGCAGAAGGAGCGACAGAGGCAGATGCTCCGAAATGTTGTACAGTTTTGTGAAAATCGTAGTGACTGCCGACGATCCCAGGTGCTGGCTTACTTCAACGAGCGCTTTCCTCCCGATCGGTGTGATGGTGGCTGCGACAACTGTAACTCAAACAGCGTCTTCCAACTTGAAGATTTTACTGAGCATGCCAGGCATGCCGTAGAACTTGTGCGCCAACTTGAGAGAGATGATGTCACCCTTCTGCATTGCGTTGACGTCTACCGAGGAGCCAAGGGTACGACCAAAATCAAGACCATGGGTCATGATCGAAAGCGAGAATACGGCATGGGCAAGGACCTTGAGCGAGGCGATTGCGAAAGACTCTTTCAGCGTCTCGTTAGTGATGATGTCTTAGAAGAGCATCAAAAGACAAACCGTGCAGGCTGGACAACGGGATACGTTCGCCTCGGTGCAAAGGTCAACATGGTCGCGCGTGGTATATTCCAGCTGCATATTCAAGTACGTGTTTCACCCAACGGCAAGTCGAAAGCAAGGCCATCGAAGCCGATGCGCAAGAAGGCGCCATCACGCGACTCTAGGACCGGCGTGAGAGCCACTGTGGATGACTATCCTGTGTCAACCAACGTGTCATCGCCCTTGCAGCCTCGCTCTCGACCGCCGCGAAGCCTGATGGCAATGGAGAGTGATGGTGAGGAGGAAGAGGAGCAGGAAGAGCACCACCTCGACTATTTCGAGCCCATCCGGACTACGAGCCAGCCGACTAGGGCACCAAGGCGGCGCTCTGGGCCGCCCATTGCTCTTGATGAGAGAATAGAAGGACTCGACCCCAGCCACCGGCACGTGCTTGACTTATTTGTTGAGCAAGGACGTGCTCTTGTGATTAAAACTATGCAAGATAAAGATCTTCGGACGCGGCCCGTGGCGGATGTGGTCCTACGAGAAATAGGCATCGAGTTTCCGTCGACAAAGGATGCAATGCTCGAGATCTGTGGGATGACAGAAGACAAGTATAAGCTAATTGGCCCGCAGCTTCTCCGTCTTGCCAGAAGCGCTCGCAACGATTACGAGGCCATCGTACAGGCTCAGGGAGATATGCCAACGGACACGAACGGTGGCCACATTGTGGAGATCAGTGACGATGATAACGATGATGATGAGCCTGATTTCCCTGAAAGCTGTGAGGACGAAGATGAGGCGGTCGAATCTGAAAGCAGCCGGTATTTTAGTGCTAATGGCGACGGTGACATTGACCGCCCACAAGACTACAGTAAGTGGCCCAGGCCTAGACAGGCTTTCCTACTAACGGCAACAGAATCCCGAAATATGCAACCGCCAGCCAAATCAAAATCTGTTAAAGCCTCATTCAAGAAGACTTCGCCGAGGTCGTCGTCGGCATCCTTCTCCTCCCGACGCGGCCAGGGTGGAACGAAGGGAGGCGCATCAGGGCGTGTTCCAAAGGCCAAGTCTGCGAATAGCGGAGTGCGCAAGAAGAGCTCTACAGGATCCTCAAGGGCGAGTGGCGGACGTGCTAGTAGTATCATCAGATCATACGGCATGCAGAAGTCGGCCGGTGGTCGCGGTGGAGTAGCTGGGGGGATCGGAATGATGCCAACCTGATATCGAAATTGGGGTGGGAAGTATATCACTGGCTTAGCGACATCTGCCTATGAGTCGTATCACGGCTCTTTTGCCCAGGAGATTGACACATTGAGCAATCGTTCTGGTCCAATTTGAGATGTTGGTGGCTCCTTCTTGTGTCGTTTACGGAAAGTGTGCCTTGGACTATTACTTCCTCGTCTGCTCCCGACCCATCCACGATATCACCAATTCGGTTTCTCCCAGCACACTAGCCAAACAACGGCCTATCATACTGCTGGCCACAGTGTCATGTCCTTGTCAGAGATATCGAATCATGGCCGCCCAAGCGACAGCTTCTCCCGGAGGAAACCCCCCAGTGAGGCGGCGTCTGACCAGAGCTCCTCGCTTCCTCACAGTGCTGTGCTGAGCATGCTGAGAACTACCACCGAGCTAGGAGACATTGGTGAGTTTACTGCCACGCGCCTACCTCGAATGCCACGCTCGGTCTCGCGAGCCCAGTCAACATATCCCCGCTCAGGCTCTTTCGACACTTCCTTGGCATCTACCATCCGGCACCAACAGTCCTCCTATATGAGACGGCCACGTCGCCATCATGTATCTCGATCTGCGGCTTCGCCCCAGCACCGCTTTGCCGGGCATCTCAACCACCCACACTCGCGGTCCAACGGGCTCCCACTTAGCCCTGGTAGGTCAAAAAGATATGTGCACAGTCCGTACCCTTCCATGATGCCGAGTATAGCAAGCGCCGGTCATGGACCTCCCAGCCTTTATACTCACCGGTCCATGGTCACCCTAAGGAGCCGACATTCCCAATCTCCAGTAGTACAACCGAGTCACATGCATAGACCTTCATTCAGAGCTTCAAGTCCCGCGTACAGTGACATGAGATCCTATGCAGCGACTCCCCGATTAGGCTTCATGCGAGCACCCAGTACCAGCACCGTGGCGTCCTCTCCCGCAGCCGTTCTTTCAGCAGGGCCAGGGCAACTATGGCGCCGTCCAGACTTCAACGCTTCATACGGCTCGCTGAAGAGATTTCCGAGTCCGGGACCCTGCATGAGGAATAGTCGCAGCGGTACTCCTGGGATTCCCTTTAGGATTACACCCATGCCAGCGTCGTTTCAAGGCGTCAGGAGCATCATGTCCAGCGGTGTTGGTTCGATGACTGACATCCACAAGTCACCCACGGGGTCAACCGTTCCTGCCTATTATGATTATTCAGAGTCATTTATTGAGGAAGACTGTTTCTCCCCGGATTGTGGCCATGCTACGCGTTTCCAGTCTATGAGGATGGACCAGATGACATTCGAGGCGAGGCCACCTCCCCCAGAAATCGAAGCTCAGACACCCTTTGGGACGCGTCAAGGCTCAGTATTCCGCCCATTAGAAATGCCAACCGCACACAATCGTCGGATAAGCGAACAGTCGACGCATTCGACACAGTCAAACCACAACTTCAATGGAGTCATACCGAAGCGTGTATCCAGTCTTGCCGCCCCGACATTGTGCAAGAGCAATTCTGTACAGGTATGCCGTTACTGCTATGGCTCAGGTTATCAATTCTGACCTGTATTCAGTCCAGCAGAAGATGCACAAGAAGCGAGGAAAGTGACCAAGCAGAGTGTGATGCAAGGAGGACTTCGGTCACGTCCCAGCGAGGAAACGCGTTCACTTCGACGAGTATCTTCTTTCCCAACGCTGCTAGCAGTCCTCGAGACCTGGCCACTCTCGCTTCTCGTGTTCATTCGCCCTCAAGGGAGGGAATGCATCCCCCAGCTGGCATACTGACCTTAACTCCTGACCAAACTTCTTCAGCTACAAATCCTCTGCGTCCGGCAAACTTCGAAGACAGGAACACGCCAAACTGGCAGCTTCCATCCATGTCATTCAAACCGCTGTCGTTTGTGCAATATAGCCCGAGCCATTCAGGCAGGCCTAAGACCTCAGAGGGTACGCCATGCAGACAGCCGCTCAAGATTCTGTCACCCATGCCGTCACGCCCAGTGTCTTCGCAAAGTCGGAAGCGGTTCAGCAATATCCTGGAACTCGAAGACATCCATGGTAGCAGCGGGAAGTCGTCTACTAGCCATTCGAGCAAGCAGAAAGCAGCGATACTGAAGAAAGTTGAGGAAGTCCCTGATCACCGACAATCTGTAGCCTCAGAAGAAACGATGAAACTAGTTTCTTCTATCTCAAATGGATCACTGTCATCGCACAGGCTTTACTATGATGGAACTGTCGATTCAGACCAGCGAATTAGTCAAGTGACAAGTCAGGATAAGTCGACTATTGAGTCACTTCTCGATAGGCACATTGAATGCCTAGGTCTTGGACCCAAGAGTGACAGCAGCTCAGACGAGTCGGCGAATCTACAGGATGGTCAACTGGACGAGCAAAGCAGTGCTGAAGACATGATGCAACTGAGCGAGCTTCTGGCCAAGGCCCCGAGTTGGCCCAGAGATCGCCGCTGGACTTCTTACTCGCAACAGCCTTCCAGTCTTGGTACCGTAGAGAGACAGATGCTTCGACCTCGGAGGCTATTTGCTAGCATGGATGGGGGTATTCCTAGGACGATAGCACCACGTGTCACACAAGCTTGCCCTTCTGACTTGGCTGACCAAAAGTCAAGGCGCTCCTATGGCTGGCAGACCCTTACGTCGAGCAGTGAGCTTGCTTCTCCACCCCCGACAATTCTTTCCTCAGTCTCCTCTGATGAGGTTGGAGACATCGATTTCGATGGCCGGCACCCAGACCTGAAGGTCAAACGCATATCTAATTTGAGCAAATCTTCGTCAGTGTCCAGTCGGCTTTCCAAGCTATCTGCACCTCTGCCTAGAGAGTGCAGGGAGTCCGGTCTACCGCAACGCTCCTGGAGTGAGCTCGTTGCACGAGAGTGTCGTAGGCGGCGGCGAATAAGGATGATGCTCAAGCTCAAGATGAAATCCAGAACTCTGGGCAATATGCTGCATGCAGACATGACTCAACATCCCATAGGGGATCTACCATCGGAAGCCGAGGAGAAAGCACACATTGGTCAGGGTAGCAGTTTCAAATCTCCTGCTGCCGGGTACGCAGAGTTGAGTGCAGAAGCTGTACCGCCATCGATGTATAGGCTTGAACACAGTCTCTCAAAGCGGCGACCGGTCTCTGCACGATGGTCAAGCATCGTTGTTGCAATGACTGACCCTGTGAAGAGAGGTAGTGTTGATCTCATTCGGCAGGCCTCAAAGTACTCTAAACGGTCTCAGAGAAGCAACGCGAGTGTTGTGCAGCCTATCAACACTAGCAGGATCACTTACCCCTTACAGCGACCTCGTAGCCTGCTCAAGATCGCTCCTCCGAACTTTGGTCCCCAGCTGACTACTTCGGATTTGAATCTCAGCATCCCATACGCGGACGTGCCTTCGACGATTCGACCAACTCTGAGAGAGAGCAAGAGCTGCTTCTCGGACGACAGCTCCGCTCACTTCGCACGAAGGAGCCTCCGTCAAAAGTTCACGCTTCATAGCTTCCGCCATGCTTTGCCAGGCTCAAGAACAAGTGTGGTGACGCGGGAGATGCGGAGAGGCGAGAACACGGTAACGCTCAGCCATTCATGCCAGATGAAAGGCCGTAAGTCGCTAGATGGTAATACGTGGATAGGATATAATGACAAGGTTGTGCCGATGTCGGACTTTGCGTACAGGAAGAGAAGGGTTGTTGAGAAGATCAAGTGTTGGTGGCAGAAACAGTGTGTGCTTAAGAAGCTGAAGCCGATGAGACGAAAGGATGAGAGGAGAGCACCAGCCATGATGGCGTGGTAGGACAAGAGCAGGCGCAGAAAGCAAGTATAGTGATGTATGACGGTAGTAGGGTTATGTACAAGGCAGTGTTGTGCTCTAAAGTTTTCAGTGTTTAGTGAGCCAACAACTAAGGTACCTAACTAGTGCATCCTGGCAATTAGGGATGGTCTTCCGGTACTTCAATGGCTCTCGCTGCGCTGCTTGCGGGCCTCCTCCCTCACGGCCTCACTCCAATTGTATACCGTACCAGACGGCATACCGAAGAGAGGCAGCCTTGAGTCATCGGCAACAATCAGTGTCGCCATCCACCCCTTTCCCACAGCGTCACTGTACAACTCATGATCAAACTCAGGCCACGTATGCACATGGATCACCCGCTGCGTTAACTCCGCCATCCTCGTGGCCCCAGCCTCCATATACGCCACCGGGTCATCCTGCGCCCGCGCCGACAGCTCGAGCGCCTTCCGCCTCGGCAGAAGCGGTGTCCAGGAGACCGCCAGCGTTTTAATAACGAAGCTAATCAAGTGCTTGAGGATTGGAGGCTCGGGCTGTGCCGGTGACGCACTCCGATGCTCTTGCGACGAAACAAGGGCGAACAGCAAGTCGGCCGCCGCTGAGGCCTCTCTAAGCATTTCCTCGTGCGAGGGGCGTCTGGACAGTGGTGGGTCCCGCTGTTCAAGTCGCTGGCTTTGGCACGGTTGCTATTGGTGCTAGCAGCGACGCGGTAGGCACGTTTGTGCGATTTGAAATCGGATTTTTGGCAGTCTGTTTTTATTTTAATTAACACCAAATAAGAATATACGAAAATTAAATATGTCTCGTGCTTGGATAGATATGAATATACCGTAGGGTATATAGCTACCGTACTCACCACCCCCCACCTGGAGGACTGATCCTCAAGGAAAACGGGAAGGGAAAGGAAAGGAAAGGAAAGGGGGAAAACTCGTTTGTTCCATCACATAATTACCTCGAGAACAGTACTTTGCCGTCTTGCATTTTGCGCAGGATTTGAGACTGTGGCCGAGTTCGGATTGGGCTTTGCCGCAATGCTGGCAGGCTGGAGTTGTTGAATGCACATGCCAAGATCTCTACTCACGTGACCCTGCCGATCAACGATGTTCGCATATAGTAGATCGTCGGTCTCTGATCGTGGGACAACGGTCGTCTATAGTGCGACGATGATCATACTACTTGGCCCAGCGTTACATGCCGACATCGCACAAGCATACTGTCAGCGGCAGTCTACTGTGTGCGAGACGGAGCTTGGTCACGTGAACCACAATTTCCGATATCGGTGCACTAAACACTTTGAGTATCCTCAACGAGAAAGGATCGATGACGATCTATCAGTGGGAATCTATAGTGTGCGCACCATACTAATTGCCCTGTCATGGATGATAAGGAGCTCTTGATAAGCGAACGCTGCTAAGGTATATAGTGCAGATAGCTCCTTGAAATCCAAACGGCCGGGTCACGGTTTTCACTCGTTGTCTTCTCTTGATCGCACTCATACGATTTGTATGATCATTCCCTATTGATCGACCTGCCTTGTTACATACGAGGTACGAAGTGCGCATATATACCGAGGTGACGGCACCTCTTTAGATAGAGAATATATCGATATACGGTAGCACTGCGGTTTCGGACGTATTGTTGAACGAATGAAACGTCCGAAACCGCAGTGCTATGATTGACTGAACTCTTGATTATCTATCTAGAGCAGGATTCCTGCTCGATATATATACACCAACGCTCGTGGATCTCGTCGATGCGATATCGGCGGAAAACTCTGCTAGTCGTATGGTGGTTGTCCCACTGTGACCGCCATCGTCTCACTACGAGCGACGGTGATATCGCTATAGACGGGCCGCACCGGGTCACGTGCTGAGTGGTCTTGGCATGTGCGTTCAACACGTATCATTTGTTCAACAGGAGTAGTAGTGGTCGTAGTGGTCGTAGTGGTCGTAGTAGTATCGACGGGGTGGAGGAGGCAGACATGGTGGTAGGAAGGCGGAAATGACAATTTTAGGAAGATAATGATGATATGATGATGACGGTAAAAGATGTGTTGCGAACGATGTTAATTCTCGCTACACGACCATGAAATGGGTCATTTAGGATTCGCGCGCTATGAGGCGTTTCAGGTGAGTATAGTTGTGGGACTGATGAGATAACTGTTACAATTCAGTCAACCGCACTAGAGACTGAAAACTTGATTTCTGTAGACATATATTATTGGGAAACGGCTCAATACGACGTCTACAGTCAAGGTCCAAGCTATCAAAGTGCGAGGAGGCCTTGGACAAGCTAGAACAGGCCCTTACGACAGGACCCATTCTACGTGTCAGATACTGGGTCGTATCTGGCCTCAGATGATCGTCTGATGATGATCAATCGATAGAGGCGCCCAGAATCGATGATATATCCCTCTAATGAGATGGAATGAATTCTTCATTGTCCTGGCTCTGATCAGCTATCGGTCTTGGCACTCAATCCAGCCGCTACGATGGATGGAATTTGTCACCAGCAGAAATCAACTACAGTACCCGTATCCAATTCACGAAAAGGAACTCAAGTATTATATGAAAATAAAGTCCGTCGATGCTCCAGGGATACGTTCCACTTCACGACAACATGGAATAAAGGGCGCACGTTATAGGTCCAGTGGGGTATCAATGATTATCATAGCATCATCTATCCCGTACTCCTCCCACCATCGATCGGGCAATCATTGCCTGGAATGCCAATTAATTCCTCATTCCCAATCCTCCTCGTCGCTCTCGTCAGCCCGCTTCTGCTTTGGGCTCGACGCAGCCCTGCTCGGCGCGCCGGAGACAATATCGTAGCTGGCCTCGCTGTCGGCCACGGACTTTTCGTCATGTGACCTTCTCCCTTCGAGAGGCTTCAGCAAACCATTCTTCGAATTGTTTATGGTCGCCGTAGAATCAGTGACATTCCGCCCCACCGACTTTTTAGTGGGAGTTGCTGGATTTGCAGTCGCAGAGTTGTCATTATCGACATCTTCATCACCATCATCGGCGTCAGAGTCCTCGTCCCATCCGACATGTTCAGTGTCATCGGCCGATGCTGTGCACAGCAAATGCCGGGGTTAACAACCACTCATGTTTCAATGGTGCCGTGCGTGAGCAGTGCGGCAATGTTGGAGGATGGAGTGAACGGAACGTACCTTTCAACAGCGCCTTCCTTCTCTCCTCGCGCTCTTCCACCACCATTCTCAAGTAGTAATATCGCGTCCAAAAGTCCCGGTACTCGACTTCTTGCTCCTTCATCACCTCCTCCATTGTCCGCCTCAATTCGGGATATTTGTCCAGGTCCTTGGCAATGGTCTCCGTCTGCTGCTCAACGTCGAATTCTTTCTTCCACTTGATCCAGGCCTCGCTGCTGTCGTCGTCCAGATCCCTGATGAATTGTCCGGGGGTAGTATGGATGACGTAGAGTTGTCCATCGAGGCGACTGGCGTGCACAACGCGCCTGCCAGACTGGTCCTTTGACTCAAAGATAAAGTTGCTGTCCTGTTCATCAGCAGCATCACCATCCGGCGCCGTGATGACGACAGCGTCCTTCAGGAAGTTGCGGATGTTGGCGCCGAAGCGCAGCAGGGCCACGTCGGCGGCGTCTTCGGCGGCCTGCACCTCCTTCAGCCGCCGGGCAGCTTCGGCCTTGAACTTGTCCAGAAAGGTCTCGGTCTCTTGCAGCTTCCGCTCCACCTCTCCCTCCGCGCTTGCCTGGTCTTTGCTGGTGGGGGTGGTGGTGATGACGTCGTCTGTGGTGGGGAGCGTTATGTCCCCGCCACTCAACCCTCTCGCCCGGGTCTTGACGCCCTCTACTAACGTCTCCTTAAGGTCATTCAACCCCTTGAGCGCGTCGACACGCAGGTCCTCGGCCTCGCGCACTGCTTCTTCGTAGTAGCTCTGGCCCTGTTTGGCTGTCGACGACCACCAGCCACCTAGCCTGGCACCCCATGGAGAGTCGGAAAAGGCCTTGAATGACGCTTGAAATTCGGTCTGCAGGTTTTGCCGCGGGGCTGGCTTTGGCGTGACTTGAGCGTCTGCGGCCGGCTCTGTACTTGCTGGCTGCGGCTTCGGGGTGGATGAGCGGGACGCGGGCTGTTGGTATGTCGACTGAGCGATGGCATCGTACGTGTCCATAGCGGCGGCGATGTGCACGTGGCGCTGCTAAGATGATATACACAATTACGAAGAATGAGACCCAAAGCGCTGGACGGCCGTCAGTCTCTCACAGGAGGCCGTCACTCTCGTACTGCTCCTCCCCGCCCCCTGCTAATCCCGGGCCGAGAATCACGTGAAGATCAGGGGCGCGACATCCCGGCATTGTGCCACGTGATGATGCAGTAATAATAATAGAAAGGGAGAGCGGTTGCTCTGGTCCATGGCAGGAATATCTTTTCTCCGCGGCAGAGCCAACAGTCACAAACATCAATGTCCCACCAGTCTCTCTTCTCTTGTGGTCATCTTGAGATCGTGTGTCTATTTGTCAATGCGAGGTCTTTTATTCCTCGTCCAAGAACAGCTTCGTGATCTTGCCAACTGCAATCGTTTGGCCCTGGTCGCGTAGTGTGAACCGTCCGAGCTGCGGGTAGTCCTCGAACCGTTCTACACACACCTTGCCACCACCGCTCGTTACCTTCAGTCTGGCAATAATGTTTTGGCCCTTAGCCGCGAATGGAGGTGGCTTCTTGCTCTTGCGGCCTGTCTTTGGCTCTAGCTTGTGAAGCAGTGCGTCGAATGTAACTTCTTCCGTAGCTGCGTGCACGTGAAGCACACAGTTGAAGCCGGCTGAGAGAATAGACTTCAGCTCGACGATGCTGATCTGCGCCTCGAACTGAGACACACAATGCACCAATCGCTTGGGCGAGCAGAGCACAAAACCAGGCATAATGTCTTCTTCCTCAATGCCCCTAAGCCGCATGCGCACTTGGTCACCACACGTCGCGTGCGGAATTTCCTCTTCAGTCTCGCCATACAGCGCTGAGATACCCACATCTTCCTTGTTCGGCATCATGACGTAGTTGGACGACTTTTGAAGCACACCAGCTTCGATTCTGCCCTCGATCATTGTACCCATGTCTTTGTACTTGGCTCCGACAGGCATCATGAAGGGTGCGTTGAGATTGCGTTGTATCTTGGCCATGCCGTCGAGGAATTGTAGCATCGACGGTCCCTTGTACCAGTCGGCAACGCCCTTGGGAAGCGAGTCTTTAACGTTCACCCCTGTCTGGGCCGATAATGGCAGGAATGTTGAATCAAGGCCGATCCTCTTCTTCAAGAAAGGCTTCAGCTTGTTAACGATCTCATCATACCGTTGCTTCGACCATTCCACCGTGATGTCG
This sequence comes from Chaetothyriales sp. CBS 134916, assembly GCA_003709845.1. Taxonomy (NCBI): domain Eukaryota; kingdom Fungi; phylum Ascomycota; class Eurotiomycetes; order Chaetothyriales; family Domatiomycetaceae; genus Domatiomyces; species Domatiomyces globalis. Next base: position 19,197 of record QQXO01000180.1, on the reverse strand, counting down.
TCCATTTTGTTGACCACAACTAACAACTCCTTTGCACCCGTTGTCTTGATCAGCATCGCGTGCTCCTGGGTCTGCCCTCCCTTTTCGAACCCCGTTTCAAATTCACCTTTTCGCGCAGAGATGACAAGAATAGCAACATCCGCTTGCGATGCGCCACTCAGCATGTTGGGAACGTAAGTCTTGTGGCCAGGCGCATCCAGGATGGTGTACCGTCGCTTCTCCGTCTCGAAGAAACCGCGACCAACTTCGACCGTCTTGCCCTTGGCCCTCTCTTCTTTGTTGAGATCTAACACCCACGAGATATACCACGTTTCTCGCCCTGCATTCCTCGCATCCGTCTTGTATTTTTCCAATGTTCTCTCATCGACCATGCCAGTCTGAATCAGTGTCTGCCCTCCCAGGGTCGATTTGCCAGCGTCGACGTGCCCAATGAATATAATATTGACATGCTCCTTGCCGTACATTTCCTCAAGTACTGACTGGTCCACGTCTGCTGTCTGGTCTTGTGCCACCGCGTCGGCCGTCTGGCCTTTCTTCGCATCTCCTGGAGCCGGCGACGACTTTCCTGATGCTGTAGGAGACGTTGTCTTGCCTGAAACCTTTGCTCCAGTCTTCTCCACGGCCTTAGCCGCGGTGACTTTGGCACCTTCGTCTGCAGCTTTCTTTGCCGGAGACTCTACCTTGGTCTCTGCCTTTTTGGGAGCTGCTGCTATAGGCACGCCTAGGGAAAGAACTTTGGCTTTAGGGACGTTAGCAGCCGGAGCCGGAGCCAGAGCTGGTTTTGGGCTAGGAGCAACCGCTGGTTTCGTTTCAGTGCGTGAAGCAGCGGGGGAAGAAGGGTCTGCATTTCGTTTGGCAATGCTGATCGAGGCTCCTTGGCGTGGGAGGAACCGACCAGGTTGATGATTGTAGGCAGCAAACTGAGAACTTTGCTGGGTGTATGGCTGTTGTTGTTGTTGCTGCTGCGGCTGATTCGCGTACTGAGGGTATTGGTTCAATTGCTGCTGCTGCTGCTGCTGCTGCCCATACTGAGAGTATTGTTGATATTGCTGGTGCTGCTGTTGTTGGCCATAGCCATATTGTTGTTGATAAACATTTTGCTGGTATTGTTGACCAGGCTGAAATGAAGCAGCACCAGGCTGAAATGAGTTTGCTCCAGGTCTGAAACTGTTGGCATTAATGCGCAAGTTCTGTGTCTGTGAAGAGAGCTCTTGTTCATCTTGTGCCGCAGCGTCTTCCCAGGAATCAAAATTGCCAGACATTGTTATGAACAGCAATAGTTAATTATGGGTTCACTGTGTGAGGAGAGGCGCCCACAGAAGATAATGAGTGAAGTGCAAAATTGTTCACTGACTGGGATCGAGTCACGAGAAGTTGCGGCCCACCTGCACTCAAGTCTTGGCCCAGACCCACCAATGACGTAGCCGACGCGTGACAGTTGTTTACCGACCTGAGCGCAGCTTGATGTTATTAATAACACGAGTACCTCTGGGATAATTAGCGGTAGAAACCTGTACTTTAAAGAGCAGCGTTTTACCCCCCTTTCCCTCAATTTCCTTGGCAACACCCCTTGCCTCTCTAACAACTGACAGCACCTCACACTCCCCTACCTCCCCTTTCTACTCCTACGCTTGAAATAAGGATACCATTATTAATGAAAGTACTCCAGCGACAAAGTCTGTCTCGGTGATAAAATATGTCAGAAGTCCAGGCGTGTGGATATAGAATAGATAGTGTCCACAATTAGAGCCTTCGAGAAGTCAGCAACTGCACGACAGGGGAGGCTTCTTGCCATTTCGAGAATGGATCCACTACTCTTTATATCTCAGACCCAATACAATGAAACTTACTGGCTAAAGGCTCTATCATTATGTACATGCCCTCAAGCGAACATGGACTGAGAACAGAACAGTGAAACAGAACCAGAGCAAGTAAACAACTCATGATCGCCAGAACAGGGAATCCGAAAATTGTTCCTTTCATCAAAATCAACATTACCCTAATCATCACCTGACTTTATTGTATGTCTCCAGTAATCGTCTTGTATACCCTGTCGAGCCAGCGATTCCATCCAGCGCCTAGGAAGTCTCCGATCAGACATAACAGGTACGATCCTGCGTCCCCTACCTGCCAGTTGTCGCTCCCGTAGTGCAGCAGCAAGGCGTAGTGTTACAAGACCAGCAACTACACGGGATACTTCGATGCCAGCAGCGCCGTGAAGTCACGTAAGATGAGCATTGTCGAGAGGAAGATCATCTGATACCCATTCGACTTGTCCGCCTAGCTTCTCTTGATGGTATCGAAGCCAACCTCAAGGTAATCGATCGCCGTACAATACGCTTCTTTGTCGCCTGGCCCCAGATCGGGTGCTGCATCAACCGCGTCCAGCACTGCCTGGCAGTCATGATCCCTTGGCTCCTTCAAGGTGAAATCTGAGTTGAATGAAAGGACTGCCTCAAGCTCCGACTGCATGGGGAACGGCTACGCACCCTGAGCGGTGATATAGATACCCTTATTCGTCTCCAAGAAGTGCAGAAAGTACTCCAAGAATGAGTCCAAGCCGTCGCCGGGCTCCTTCTTGGCTATTACATCAGCAAGCAAGTGGGGCCTCAGCGCCGCCGAGAAGAGGATCACGGCCACGCAATTGGACTAGTCCATCTCGGTGAGGCTGGAGTTGAAGAGCGACACGGCACGGGTCTGCAGCGTGACGGCGAGGTGGAGTTAGAAACCCGATGACGCGGGACGCTCGTGCACCAGGTGCTACGCGGAGAAGGTGAGTAGCTGGCATAGGAGGTATGGGTTCTGGATAGCTGTTGGGAGCCCGAAGCCAGCCTGAGCCCACACGTGCTGTCGGCCAGGTTGAACATGTCACTGTTCATGGTAAGGTGTGCGAGAAGCTCCATGTATGTGATGTTGAAGGCCCCGTCGAGCAGGGCCTGCTCACGGTCGGTGGTGCCGATGATGCTCGAGGGATCTGAGGGATATGATTGACTTATGGCTGAGTTCGCGGTGTTTGGAAATAGCGGGAGTATGATGATGAGCCGGCCGCCATTATCAGCCGGATTGCTTGACTCAAATCCCTGGTGGGTGGATGGGCTGGGTGTCGGCCGCTTCAGATGGTATGTAAAGCTGCAGCTTCGACCGCATTCTTTGTAGAGGGCGCAAATTGGGCGTCCTTCGTCGCACTGCAGGGCAATGAAGCATACCGAATTAGTCTTCCTGGTGCCCCAATGAAGATGGGCACGGCAACTGTCCCGTACCTTGACGTGCCATTTCTTGCTACCAGCGACGTCAGCAGGATCCCCCAAACGAATGATACAGGGTATCGATATCTGTCAGGGGAAATTGGCCGATAATCGGAGGCTTGACTAGTCTCGACGCCAAGAGCAGAGTTTTCTCACCTATATATAGCTGCTCCTCCTTCGATAACCTGCAATCCTCATACGAGTTCCTATTCCATCTGGCGCTGGCCGCCCTTGCCTGATTTGCCTTCATAATATCAATGAGCCAAGACACGAGGAGAATTTTAAGAGTGCTGGGCTCACCATTCCAGGCATCCTGCCGTGGACTTTTTGTGACCGTGACGAATCATGGCGTTAGCTGAGCGGCTTCCACATTCTACATGGGTTTGAATGTAGGGCTGGAGCAAACATGTGTGTTACTTGGAGATGTCTATACAGTATGTTGATCCGAGATAGGCTCTAAATTAGTCGGATCGATCACGTGATCCGGTGCGGCCCGTCTATAGCGATATCAACGCTTGTGGTGAGACGACGGCGGTCACATTGGGACAACTACCATACGACTAGCAAAGTTTTCCGCCGATATCGCATCGACGATATCCACGAGCGTTGTGTATATATATCGAGCAGGAATCCTGCTCCAGATAGACAATCAATCGATCATAGCACTGCGGTTTCGGACATATCATCTGTCGAATACAGTAGCAAGGAAATATTTTCGATGTTGCATATGCCGATTCGAGAGACATCCCCGCCACATCATTCTGACAGGGGACTGTGGTATCCACACTGCAGGGAAGGGAATGCGTGAACTGACCATCAGAGCTCGTTGCTAACATAGCCTCACATCTTCATATGAAGGTAGTAAAGTATTGATTGAAGGACGCACAGTCTGGGTGGGATTCTGGGAGCCCTGAGACATTGTCGAATGGAGGAGGATTTCCTTGTACAAACAGACTTGGTCCACTCAAATCCATGTATTCCTCTACCTCTCCTTCTCTCTGATGACTCAGCCCTTACTAAAATATATGTAAGCAATTTCGTTCTTCTTGATGGAAAGTCTACCATTCGGTGCGCCTCTTGCGCTCTGAACGTGAGATCAGCTCTTCTATTGTCTGTCTGTCTATCTGTCTATAAGATCCTCTAACCCCCAGATGAAACGTGGCAGATCAGTGCCAAGACCTCAAGAGAATCCTCAGCAGCCAATAATATCGCTTGAAATAGTGGGTTAAATTAAACCTAAAGCAGTGATCGGGCCTCTTTGCTCCATTTCGTCCAACACTTCTTTCCACATAGGACGCTAAGCCTAATATGGACGCCAGAACACTTAGCTGAATACCGCCTATGACCTCATCGTCTGACAGACATGGATACCCTGCTTTCTGCTTAGTTAACACGCGTGTTCGGCACTCTCCCGAGATAATTATGTGTGGAGACATTCTAGACTACTTGCACACTCGTGTATGCCTGAGCTGTTGTCGTAACACGGGTATCCGCAACTTAAAGTGAGTTAAGGGGAATATCATAAAGCTGGAGATGTCTGACAGAGGGTATAAGATCAGCTTTCATGGGAAGGAAGATGTATAAAATATGGGTCACTTCTCCTAAGCCATTGCCGTCCATCACCACAGGGCTATCGATGCCACTTCATTCCAATATCTTGTCTATCCTTAACTCTATATATGCTTTTTGCTTCAATTTGTCTTTTGGGTTGGTTCTACTGATACTTTGCCAAGATGCCGCAACTACGAACGTACAAAGGAGCGTATATGTGGAATTATGTACCTAACCTGTGGCTCGGTGTGGTTTTCGCCGGATTATTCTTTATCGCAACACTCTTCCACACTTACAAGACGGCCAAGACCGAATTAGGGTTCTGTGCACCTTTTGTTTGCGGCGGAGTGTGTGAGAGACACCTACTATCGCTTCAGGCCGCTGTTAACCATGTACATTGGCTGACATTACTTCCAAAGTTAAGGTGAAAGGCTACATCGGCCGAGTAACATTGACGCACGCGACCGGTAACCTGTCTCCGTACCTCATCCAAGCCATTTTCCTCGTCCTCCCCCCCATCCTCTTCGCTACCACGCTCTACATAGTCTATTTGCACATCGTCAGGGCCATCCACGGCGAGACCTTCTTGCTGCTGTCCCCATGCTGGATTACCATCACCTTTGTCACCGGCGACTTTGCATGCTTCAACCTTCAGGGCAACGGCGCTCTGCTGCTGAGCTAGGCAGACACGGTGCAGATCGGGAAGTACATGGTGGTCGCGGGCTTTATCCTCCAGATCCTCATGTTCCTGGCATTTATGCTGTGCTGCGTGTCAATTGATCTGCGCTTCAGGGACGATATGCCACTCAGAAGCAGTAGCACGAGGGGGAATGATCCCTCCGCGAGCGTGCCCTGTAAGTCGAGCTTCATGATGCTGTACGGGACGTCAATTCTTATCCTGTTGCGCAACCTCTACCTCGTTGTCGACTCTGTCATAGGAACGAACGGGTATCTCCTCGGCGTGGAATGGCTTTTCTACACGCTCGATCGGGCCCCAATGCTCGTGGTCATGGGGGGTTTCTACCTGTGGTATCCGAGCAACACCCAGCCACGGCCAAGGGATACTTACACAGAGGAGTCGTTCGTCGAGCTCAGGGAGAATGGGGAGCATATGGGGTAGCACAGCCACTCCACAAAGGTGGCATTGGACGTGGCGGTGGTGTTATTCCTTTTTCTGATTCTGGTTCGCGTTCTACAGGGGAAGCAAGGCCTGGTGCTAGAGAAATGATGGTTGAGGTTTTTACCCTTGGCTTACCGTATTAGTACGGGAAATACCTGACTTTGTAAACTCTAAACATTTACCCACGTCGCGCGATTGGCCAGAGCGGTAGAGCTAGCGCATTTTCATCGAGGTACCTCTTGTTGGACAATAAATGGTCCGAAACTGCAGTGCCCTGATCGATTGTCTATTCTCTATCTAAAGAGGTGCCGGCATCTCGGTATATATGCGCACCTTGTATGCTTGTGCGATATCGGCATGTGACGTTGGGCCGAGTAGTATGATTATCGTCGCATATCCCAGATTAGGGTCCATTGTCCGACACCTCTGATTCTCGAGGCTCTCATCTCGATATCGTCACTCCGACTCCTTCGAGGAGGGGCGTGAACGCGATTGAGGTCTGCCAAGTCAGCGCGTCTCTGCTCCTGCATGGGGAGCATGTGACAGTGGGCAAGGGGATGCCAAAGACGGAGAGTGCAGTCGGAAAAGGCGGCGGTGTTGGACAACAGATAGATCCGAAACTGCAGTGCTGTGATCGATACATACTCTATCTACCACTGGAGCTAGACTCTTGCTTCATATATCCTCGCAGCTCGTATTCTCCTGCGATATCAGCGATAGACAATGGGCCGAGTAGTATAATTGTCGTGGCGCTATAGACGGTCTCACGATCACTACAGTAAGTGCGATCGGCGCAGATAAGGGTCACGTGTTGAGATAGTCTTGGCATAGTGTCCGACATGCGGAGAGCGTATTGGTCTTATACCGCTAAGTCCACTAGTACCCTCTTTCCGGGTTTGGGACGAGCTAGGGAGACCCCTGTCTGCGGAATGACTGCTGGATACAAATTGTTGCGAAGCTGTCGAGAGTGGCAAGCAAGAGAAGTTCGGATGTTCGATATGATTGATTGGTTGTAAGTCTCACGAGTTGCGGGGTACTTGGTCAGGGGCCTGTTTTGGTACTTGGTCGGGACCCCACTGTTGAAAAAACCAGGCCCCGACCAACAAGCATCCATGGGTCTCAGGCACCCGACCAAGCAGGCTTCAGCATCCCTCGACACAGCCAGCACTAGCGACATTAGCTAGTCCCAATTTGCAATAGCCATGTGTGTGTAGAGATGAATAATATAATTTGTCCCTTATCAAAAATTGCCTAAAAGGGAGGTCTTGGCGATGTTAGAGGCAGATTATAACTATTCTAAATAAGGACTAGCTGAAGTCGCTAGTGTTGTCTGCCGAGGTGGGGTGCCGAAAAAAAGGTGTCACATCACAGTATAATTATGAAAATCGGGGAAAAGGTGAGGGAGGAGCTGGAACCCATCCGGCTCAGAAGAAGAATTAAAAAAAGCGAGCACATAAGGACTGACTTCTCCCCACGCGATCTAGATAGGATTCGTCAAGGTGTTGGTATATTTCTCTCTGCTAATATCCCAATCCCTAGTACTTTCATGAATCTTTCCATTATAGAAGAGATATGAGCACCAAACCGGCTATTGTCTTCGTGCCAGGTGCATGGCACTCACCAGATGGCTTCAAACTTGTCATGGACTCCCTTGAGGCCGCGGGTTACAAGACCAAGGGTGTCCACCTTCCATCTGTTGGTGCATCGGTCCAACTCAAGGACTTTAACCCAGATGTGGAAAGCATTCAAGCCGCCATCAGGGATTTCGCTGATCAGGGCGAGGACGTTATGTTGGTAGTGCATTCATACGGCGGCGTTATAGGCAGCCAAGCAGTGCAGGGCCTTGACAAGGCTACTCGCGAGAAGGAAGGTCAAAAAGGGGGGGTATCGCACATGTTCTTCTGCTGTGCCTTTGCTCTGCCGGAAAACACATCACTCATGGATCCTCTCAACAATACCCCATTGCCCTGGTTCCAGATCTCGCAGGATCACCTTATAGTCACGCCGGCAACGCCTCTTGAAACCTTTTACAACGATGTGAAGGATGCCGAGGAAGTGGTCAAGACCTTGAAGACGCACAGCTACCAAACATTCTTCTCCAAGATCACATACCCAGGCTGGAAGTATGTCCCGAGTACGTATCTTCTGTGCGCAAAAGATGCAGCCCTTCCTCTCGCATTACAGCAGGCCATGGTGGATCAAGCTCGGAAAATGGGGGCAGATATGGAGACAGTTGATATCGATGCCAGTCACAGTCCATTTCTGAGCATGCCGGAGGAGATGGCATTGGCCATTAGGAGGGCAGCTGGGGAGACAGTTTAGCTAGGAACGGTATCTCTATCAAAGGCCAAGATGCATAGGCCGTAGAGGGTCTTCCATCTTGAGAAGTGAAATAGATATACTTGAAATTCAAACTCATTGAAGGATTAACGCGTGGTATGGCACTATGCGGGAACTATTGGCGCAAAACAGTGGCATAGATGAGACCACATCCATTCATTGAAACTCTTTTTGCAATTCTGCTACAGAAGTAATTTTATTTTCAATGAAAGTGACAGTTTAATATGAATGAATGGCTCTCTTTCCACGCTAGAGATTAGCCTTCATCGATGAAGTTACTTCCGCAGCCTGCGACTGAGTCAGACAAGAAGCCAGAGAGTAATGTCAGGGCGTTAAGCGGAGCCTACCTCGATGAGTCCTTCCCAGGAGCTGATAGTTTCAATACAGGTCTCGGTGGTCACGCTTGATCGCATCGGCACCCTTCTCAGCCACCATGTAGACTGAGTTCTGAATGCGACAGTCCGGAATGACAGGGATGACAGAAGCGTCAATTACACGAAGGTTCTTGATTCCGTGAACCTTGAGGTTAGGATCGACAACACCCTGTTGGATGTTCTTAGACAGGCGGGCGGTACCACAAGGGTGGAAGGAGGTCTGAGAACGATCCAACACAGTTCTCTTCATCGCCTCGTCATCATCTAGCGGCATGTCCCAAGGATATTCATCCTCAACAATATCCTTGAACCCTTCGCCATGCTTGAGCACATCGTAGGTAAATCTGATGCCTTCCCGGATAGCAATGATGTCAAGGTCATCAGCGAAATAGTTCAAGTTGATGTTAGCTTGCTGGAGGGGATCGGCACTGTTGAGTGTAACCTCACCACCCTCGGAGACCGGGCGGACGAGATCTACCATAACAGTCATGTAGCTGCCTTTGTTGGGGTGTGGGAAGTGCCACTGGAAGGCACTACCGAACAAAGGGATGAAATCGAGCTCGAAGTGAGGCTGGCCATATGGACAGAAGGGATCGCGACCATCATTAGCAGCCTTTGCCTTGCGGTACTCAGGAGACTTTTCCAAGTATTTGTCAATACGAGGGAAACCGATCAACTCGAGGAAGGGTGATGCCAGAGGGCCCGTGTGGTTCTTGGAGTAAGCTGCCTCAGTTTGACTTTGGAGGGCACCCTTTCGCAAGACATGATTATCCATTGAGAAACTGTCTTTTAGGCGAAGGACGAAAGGAACGCCGGGGTGGTCCAAGAGATGCTGGCCAACGTGACGCGAGTCGACAATCACGGGGATATTGTGCTTGGCCAACTCGGGCGCCGGTCCAATACCGCTCAGCATCAGAAGCTTGGGGCTTTCAAAAACGCCTTCAGAGACGATGACTTCGCGAGTGGCATAAAAGCTCAACTCCTGTCCAGAGCCTGTGATCACAGTCACACCCTTGGCGGTGCGATCAGCATCGTCGATGATCAGCTTTTTCGAGTGAGTCTCGGCGAGAACGGTGATATTCGACTTGTTTGCGAGGGCTAGGAAGCTACCTGAGCGGCGACCCTGATAGATGGTGTTGACACTGTGTGTCAGACCATGCATTTCACCATCGAAGATATTCTCCGTGACAGGTTGGCCGGTAGACTTCCAGGCCTTGGTAAGGAGTTCACGGAAACCTTTCATCTCAGGAATAAGTTCGGCATGGGCAATCGGAATCGGGCCACCGGCACCGATCTTCTTGAGTTCTGGTGGGTACAAGCCGGCGTCGTCGTGGTAGGTCACACTCTTCCGCAAGTAAGACACAAGAGGGTCCCAGGTCCACTCCTTTCCTCCGAATTCCTCCCACAGGTCGAAGGAACCCTTAGACCCTGGTACCCACGAGAAATAGTTGAGGGATGAACTGCCGCCGAGGGCCTTGCCGCGGGTGTTGGGCTTCTCGATACGCTCGTAGTCATCACGCTTGACCATAGTCGTCTTATAAGCCCAGTCGTATTTGCTGCTACGGAGGTCCATTGCAAGACCGGGCGTCCGGATCTCTTCATTGGTCTCGGAGCTGCCAATGCCGGCTTCAACGATCAGAATCCTGGCATTGTGGTTTTCCGCAAGGCGACTGGCAACGATATTGCCTGCCGTACCGCCACCAACGACAATGAAGTCGAAACGGGCACCGTCCTGAACAGGCATGACGAAGAGTGATTGAGCAAGATATTTGATGTTGATGACTTGTAGCTCTTGTTGATCTTGTCGTGCTTGTTCAAAACTTCTTGTGTTCTAGGAGGGGGGCCGCCTCTTATATGGGTGGTTGTGGGAACCATCCTGGGCTGCTTTTCCCGTGCGAGAGGTTGGGCAATTATTGGTTGCAAAGTTCGTAGTAGTTTCGCACGATATGTCAGACACCGGGTGGCAGTCAATACCGAACAAACCGGTTGACACGATTCGAGCCCGTTTCCACAAAAAATACCCCTCACGCTGTGCCTTTTCGCGCGAGATGTCCAATGCCTTCAAACAAAATGGCCCAGGTATGAGGCAATCATTCCCGCTTTCATGTCAATATCCACTGAGTCATATTCGCTTGTCCTCAAAGACACAGTATCAGCCAATTATACGGAGGTAGCGTTCAGCTGGTGAAGTGTGAGCGGCCGCCGTCACCCGAAGGCGGGGGTGATCGTCGCGCGAGCAAGAGGGGCAACTCAGCATTTCCCTGGTCAAACAAATCCCCAAACTCTGTTCGACTAAGTAAACTCGAGCCAAACATGGTTGTTAGCCTGGCGTCGTTGGTCTTTCGTCGTTGGCCTTTGACGATGAAGAGACAGCCAAGCTACGGAAGCTGCGGAACCACACATTCTTTAAGCGAGGCTCGCCTTGGTCGTAACTTAATAATAAGCCGAACCAAACTTACGGTATCCAGACCAATCACGTGACAGAACTGGCACGCCAAGACGGCACACTAAAATCTGAGTAATAAGCTCGACTCAACAGCAGATTTAATAATTATTACCTAGTTCGGCAAAGCAAAAAATTGAGAGATCAGGTCGAAAAAGTGGCAGGAGACAGATGGGCCTTCACTTGTGTCGGCAGATATGCGATGCATCCCCTTTGGCCATGCCACTGGCAACAGCCCGTCAAGGGATCACGTGGCAGCTAATCTAGACTGGGCAAGTCACAGGTAAGCAAATAACAAATGATATGTTGTTAGGTGTGCCTCGGTCACTGATTGTCTTCGCGCAAGACACTGGGATCAGAGGTTTTGAAATGTTGCCATGCTTTGTATACATTATTCTTATGTCTGCTGTCTTCGCAGATATCCCTTGCACGAGGTTAAATTAGATTCCCGGTGATCTGCCCCGCCTCCTTGTGGCAGTGACTCTTCTAGACATTCACTCTTTCACCTATCAGCTCTCCAATCAGCTCTCAGTCCAGTGCGGCTGAATTCAGCTGCACTTCTCGTGCGTGGGCTGCATTTGGGATGGATATCTTACTCAGCAAAGTCACCCAGCAAGCGGTCAACTATGCTATCCGCTCTGGGGTTGCTGTCACGGCGTCTTATGCTATCCGCCAATCTAGTAAGCTGCTTGCAGCGGCTCCTAAAAGCAAGGTTCGAGACGAGGTTGACCAGGCCCAATTACGCCTACAACATAAGATCCGCATCATCTCTCCGGCTATCGACATGATTGAGCTGATCGCAGCACGCGGAAACACATCGCTTGAAACTGCCATCAACCTTACTAAAGAGCTGAGACGCGAGATCCAAAACATTGGGCAGCGCCTTGCTCAAGGGGCTGAGAATGCAGCCAAGTTCAATAAGCTCGATAGCGTGAGCAGTCAGGCTCAGGCAGCACATGAGGCCGAGATGTTCGGATTACGAGACGAAGTAAGAGCACTGATCCGGCGCATTGATGACGCAGTGCCTTTAATCAACTTGGCCATCACTACATCCGGCGTTACATTGTCTGCCGCATTGCCATCAACAGTGTCGCCATCGCGACTTCTGCAAGCTAGCACCTTTCTCACAGCTGGTGACACACACTATTGCCGAAATCCCGATACGGCAGTCCAGATTGGCCCCACTTTCTTCCTGACAGTGTACATGCTCTTTGCGGGCCACAGCCGACCTCAGAACGAAGAAGAGATTCGTGAAACGACATGGAAAGAAGCTGTGCACAAGGCACGTGTGAAGTTGCGGCGGGTGCCACTGGATGTCATCCTCGATACCGGCATCGGCTCCAACGCGATTCCTTCTGTTGAGATATGCTCTCCGTCAAGCGTGCCCCATCAGAGCGATTTGCCGGCGGAGCACCGTCATGAAGAGTATGCATACCAGCTGATGGTGATCGAAGATTTTGACGACGACCGCATGCACGACTTTGAGCAAGATCAGCCGCAACCTGGTCCCTTTGACGATGTCGGCCTCGCCGGCATCCGTGAGATGATTCCTATCCACGAGATCTCAAAGATATTTTATGCGGACACCAGCAAAGTACTCAACATCAGCACAGAATCCGAGACTCACCATCCTGTGCTCCTTCTCAAACGCGACATCAACGCCATTCCGCCTCGCCGAATGGCTGAGCGCGAGAATGAAGATGTTGAGTCTACCAACCCAGAGGAATATGTGCAGCATGACCACGACGACCCCTGGCGCTTTCCACCGTCGCTTGACCCCGAATGGATCGCTTTCGAAGTGTACACTGCTGAAGACGATGATGACACTCCAGCCTCCTCGCCCCCGGATAGCACCAGCTGTGTTCCGGACCCGTCTCTGGACGCCTCGATCTCGAAGCTGTCCCTCAATTCACACTTCTCGCAACGGACGACCGCTACTACCACCTCGCCTAGCCCCACAAAGACATTGACGCCAACCTCTCAGCCTCCGTGGGTCAACGCCCTGCCCACGTCTCTATCGCTACTCGAGCTGCTGCTGCGTCTCTGCTCGCTTCAGCAGTTCCAGCAGCAATCGCACCTCTCCATCACCGACGAACTGCTCAATTTCTTCTTGGAAGAAGCCGCGAGCACAGGGGCAGGTGGCGACGAGCAATACAGACAGGAAGTACGGCGCGAGGCGAGGCGACGCGTGGGCTGGGACCCATACGACGAGAGTCCCATAAAGCGCCGGGGTGAGGACTACCAGCACCAGGACCCGGCCAACAGCGGCAGTTATGCTCCAGATGGTGGCGGCTACGACAGCCCTGGAGTGTCGTACCTGCGCAATGCTCCCCGCAACAGCAGTCCCGCAGCACCGCCGACTCCTCCTACCGCCGCCAAGAGCAGCAGTAGAGTGACGACCACTGATAGTCCCACCGCGAGTCTAGCTGGTGTCGGCCCGGTTGCCAACGCGCGTAGACCAGACTGGCTCAAGCAGCGCAAGACAGGCAGCAGTCCGCTGTCATCGACGACGGGCCGGAGTGACGAAGGGCTGGGGACCAGTCCTTTGACTGGGAGGCAGTAACAACAAACAGCAACACTACTAGGCAGCCATTAATGGACAAAGCTGACGAAGCTAACGACGCTAATGATAAACGACTACAATTGTTAAAGAGCGACGAACTGTCATAAAATCCTCTTCAGGTAGAGCAGGGAGATAAGATAAAATTGTTAGATTAGAGAACGCCCAGCTGCCCCCTTACAGTAGGTGGGACCTATTATTGCATTGAAACAACTGACTGACTACTTACTGCCAGTCTACGGTACCAGTACCGTAGTTGACAGTACCGTATTCGCTATTCCGCTTTCAGCTTTTATTTATTGGCTTCGGCCATGCCTGACTGACCTGACCTTTCTTATTTTTGAATTTATTCCCCATTTATCTTTCTTGTAAGCTGTTGCCACAGTGACTTCACTCCATTCAACTATCCCCAGGCCGGTCAAGCTACGGTACTGAAAGTGTGTAAGTTGAGCATACACAACAATGCAAAATGCTTTTTTCTTAAATTTTTCAACCACCAACGCCTCGCTCAAAATTGGAGACTGAAAAAAAAGAATGCAGACCTCCACATGGCCCACCCAGCTGCCTTCAATCTTACCTACAGCATTCTGTGGAGCAAAGTTCTAAAATTCAGTGCACTGTTTGAAAAAGAAGACGGACGTAGTTAGTGCACACCAAATTGCGCCCGAATTCTCACGATTTGGTCGCGTTGATCCGATGGCAGGCTATTGATTACTTCTATCGGTAGAGTGAGGAGCTGTTGCAATTGATCAGGACTTAGCTCCGGCTGCTGCTGCGGATGCGTCTGGGTTGGTGGTAGCTGCTGCAGTTGCGGTGATGGTGTCGGTACCTGTGGCTGAGGTGTGTGCTGCTGGGGCAGTTGGGGAATCGGTTGAGGAGGGAAGCCGGGTTGTTGAAGGGGCGGGGGACCGTAGGCAGAGTAGTGTTGCGGAGCCGGCTGTGGCTGTGGAGCCGGCTGTGGCTGTGGAGCCGGCTGTGGCTGCTGGGAGGCCTGTTGGACGACTTGCGCGAGTACAGACGGGTCGACGAGGTTCATGAGGATCAGGGCCTGGAAGATGGCGTAGGAGAGCTGTGGCGCCTGTGTCAGGAGCTCGGTGGCCTTCGCCGGCTCCGATAGTGCCATGGCTTTCATCTGTGTGAGCGCATCGAGCAGCTGCGGAGGCGACAGCGCGTTGAGAGTGGACGAGATGGAATCGCTGACTTTGAGATTGGGCGGCAGATCGGTGCCCGGAGGCAGCGGCGGCAGTGCGTTAGCCGGAGGCAGCGGCGGCTGGCTGTAGTCCGTGATGTCGAGGGACCCGGCGCCGGAGGCGTGGGAGAGTTCTTTGTCCCCGTGGGAGCCAGTCGGCCAGTCGACGCGGATCTTGCGGCCTTGGATGTCGAGGCCGTTGAGGTTGCGCACTGCCGCTGCGGCTGAGTCGGCGTCGATGAAGTCTGCAAAGCCTGCCAAGAGTCAGCGTCGGGCGATGGGCTGGCCGGCTCTCTTGCCCTACCGTATCCTCGCGGTTTGCCCGTGTCAGGGTTCATAAGCATGCGCAGGCGCACCACCGGGCCAGCCTGCCCAAGCAAGTCCTTCAACTGTTCCTCGGTGATGCTGAACGGCACCTATCAAGGTCAGCAATGGGGAGACAGCGGAGAGAGCGCGGACACTTACATTGCCAATAAAGACGCTTTTGGGGTTTGCTGAAGCCGCCATGGTCGAGAGAGGTCGAGCGAGGTTGAGAGAGGCCAAGATTCGGCTTCTGATTCTGAGTCTGTTTGCATTCTTCTCACTCGGTGACGGACCAGACGATATGAAAGACAATAATGAGTGCAAATATGCCAAGACTGAAAGCCTTGACCTTGGCGGATTTGCACTGTGCAGTCGATGCAAACATGCCAATACTAATGAGAACAGCCTTGGCAAGTTTGCACTCCGCAGAGCCGCAGCCATCCACTGTCCACCTTCATCGGTACCTTGCCATCACCGTCGACGACACAACTGCTGCCCATCTCATTTGGGCCATATCATTCCTCTCATCGGCGCGAGACAGTGTCTTCTCGGTGCTTGCTGACTGCGGAAGGACCGCTCCCGGAGCTCCAAAGGCCACAGTGCTGTTGCCCTCCCATTCCCATCCTTTGACAACGAGCATCGAACGACGCCGAACAGTGAACAGACAGCAGATTAGGGATTAGAAATCAGGCTTGTAGGCGTGTTGCTCGAGCTGCCCGCCAAGCCAAATGGCCCAATTCAATCCGCAGGAACAGTTCCAGCGCCTGCAGCGCGCTCTGCAGAACTCGTCCAGATCTGGCTTCGGCGGCCGCGGCGGCGGCGGACCTGCCGGCCGTGGCATTGTGGCCCTCATCGGCCTTGGTATAGCCGGAGTTGCCATTTCCAACAGCTTGTTCAATGGTTAGTGCCCGCTCTTCTGCTGTCTGGGAGCAGCTGCTGACTGTAGGCCAGTCGAGGGTGGCCACAGAGCAGTCATCTACTCAAGAATAGGAGGCGTCTCGAACCAGATCTTTGGCGAAGGCACCCACTTGCGCATTCCCTGGATTCAGACTCCCATCGACTACGATGTGCGAGCCAAACCAAGAATCATCAGCTCATTGACAGGCACAAAGGACTTGCAGATGGTATGGCCATCGACACCTTTTCGGCGTCTCCATCATTCGACTACTCCATCCTTCTATCATTGCATCTTCTTCATTCTCTCCATCCCTCTGTGCTGCCCCTCCTGACGTGTCCAGGTCAACATCTCCTGTCGTGTTCTCTCGCGGCCCAACGTCCCCAACCTCCCGCAAATCTACCGCACCCTCGGCCAGGACTACGACGAGCGAGTTCTACCCAGCATCGTCAATGAAGTCCTCAAGGCCGTCGTTGCCCAGTTCAACGCCTCCCAGCTCATCACCCAGCGAGAGTCCGTCGCTCGTCTCGTCCGCGACTCGCTCTCGCGCCGAGCGGCCCGCTTCAACATCCTCCTCGATGACGTCTCCCTGACTCACCTCGCCTTCTCCCCAGAATTCACCGCTGCAGTCGAAGCCAAGCAGGTTGCCCAGCAGGAAGCTCAAAGAGCGGCCTTCGTTGTCGACAGGGCCCGACAAGAGAAGCAGGCCACTGTCGTACGCGCCCAGGGTGAAGCCAGATCCGCCGAGCTGATCGGTGATGCTATCAAGAAGAGCAGGAGTTATGTCGATCTGAGGCAGATTGAAAATGCTAGGCAAATCGCCGCCCTTATCAATGAGGCCGGTGGCAAGAACAAGATGTACTTGGATGCCGAAGGCCTGGGCTTGAATGTCTTGGAGGGCGCTGACAAGAGGTCTTCATAATGAGCCAGCTGTTCAAGGCGAAGAGCCCTCCACATGTAGATTACTATGGCATAATATGCGTGGTGCCGCAAGTACTGGAAAAGCTAAAAGGCCAAAAGCAAAAGGGAGGGCTTTCTATGACATGTGTCTAACTAGCCCAACAAATTCAATTTGCACTTCTCTCGACTATCTGCATCTTCAATTGACCTGTAATCTGACATTCTTCCGTTCCTTTGATATTCATACAGCTGTCAGAGGGGTGTGTTTTTCTGGTACAGTAAGGATCACCTCTACTCCGAGGTGATAATACCCCTGATTTCCTAGGTCTCGTCGAGAATTTCAGGAAGACAGTACGACTCCAGCCCCTAGAATCAGCCAATGAAAACCGTTCTGCATTCATAACTACTTGTCAAAATCAACAACCACGCCAAAATCAACGACCACGCTGCCCCTGTGGTGAATACGAATGGATTAGCAATTGTCCATACCTAGATCCAAGTATTCAAGCTCCTAATTAGAGACCAGGCCTACAGAAGGCCAAGAAGGTTGAACAAGCACGTCAAGACCCGGATATCGACGCTAAAATCAAACGAGCACTCGATCAGTCACGAGAATTCCAACAAAGACGACAAGAATGTCGACAACAACAAGCCAATAAAGGCAACAATCAACCAAGTGATCACAGGGCATAGAACCCACCAAATCGAGTCATTCGGTAATGCAACTATCGATGTGTCCACAGATAAAGGGATCAAGCAGCTTATTCTCACTAATATCGCTTATATCCATGATTTCATCACAAACCTTGTTTCATTTTCCCTGCTGAACGATAAGGGAGTCGAATAGAATACCTAAGCAGGAATTATTCTCTTTACCGAATCTGGAGTGCTCTGCAGTACTTATCGCGTTGGTAGCTACTGGACAATCATAATCCCTGATTCCTATATAGTAGTAGCAGCTACTACTACTAAATCAACTGCGATTCAACAATGGCATCAAAAGCTTGGTCACCCCTTACAGCAGGCACTCCAGCAGCTTCCAAACGCTGTAATCGGTGTCCCAGATAATATCGAGGATCAGCAACTCATTCACTGGAGCTCTTGCAGTGGAAACCTCTTTTGAGGGCCTATATCCGCAGAACCAGCTCTCAGACACCTCCAAGTCATTGGTTACCAATCATTTGCCCTGGCCCGCAATATACCACGCAATCAGAAGCCTCCAGCCACAAACTAATGAGGGATATCTAGTTGGATATGACTCAACAAATATATTCCTCATCTGGTTTCCAAGCAAGAAACAGGTGATCCACTCCAGACACATTGAGTTCACTGATAAACTCTATTATCCAAAACCACCACCAAAAGAGGGGATTTCTGAGGAAACGTTTGACACTATTGAGGTGATTCCCCTCCTGCAGCAGGATGGAAGCGAATCTGACAAGGAAATAAATGTGGCACTCAATCAACCTAATGGATTTGTTGGAATTTGGGAAATGAGAAGTGGGTCTTGCAAAGGGTCAAATTGCTCTCTCTGATTGTTTTTATCTGGGTATGACCTCGGGCGGTCTTATATACGCTGTATCAATGAGTGAATATCTGTCAGAAACGTAGGCTCTCGTCGGCGGAGAGGTGGAGGGGATGATATTTAATGGTATTCAGCTATGAACCTATGTCCTTTGGACAACGATTCTACACTTGAGGGTAGGATCGTTGTGCATATCTCAGTACGATTTGTACTGTCCTGATCACGCTAAGGGCCAATGCTTGGCATCCCTTGTCACGTGACTATGGGCGGTGACAATATCCCACTTTCGTATACCATACCTTGAATCCTGACAGTTTCGGATGTTTCATTTTGACAGTTGATGTTCGTCAGCTCATGACGAACACTGATGACGAATACTGCTGATGATGAATACTGCTGACGACGAGTGTGACGAGGAGGGCAACAAGATTCGTATGATCTAGTGTGGACTAGTGGAATTGTGGGGCTCGCTGCCCGGGGATCGCTGTGATTGGTCAGAAATGAGTGACGGATTCGGGATCGGATTGCAGCGGCGATCAACGGTTGACGACGGCGGTTAGGGTCGATTTGGTCGTCTATCTGACCGTCGATTTGATCGAATCGAGAGTGATACAAGGGGTATGCATGTGCGGGCTGGCACCCCCTCCTCCCCACTTGGCGCCGTTCCTATTTCTTGATCCCTGATTCGCTGCGCACCCCCTAATTCTTCGACCAATTCCTCGATTCCTCGATCGATTCCTGCGTCGTCCCTA
>QQXO01000017.1:0-136306 GCA_003709845.1 Chaetothyriales sp. CBS 134916 | reverse complement strand
CTTGATCGTCCCCTGATTCAACGTCTAGGCTGACGCCTGATTCAACGTCTAGATACGACTCATCGCAGCAACACTCGTTTCTCTCCAGCCAATCAGATCATTCTTCACTCATTTTTCCTTCTGCGACGCTATACCTAATTCGGCAATCCGAATCCTTCATTACCGCCCCCACAACAATGATACCTTGCACAGCTGAGTGCCAGCCGCAGTATACGATGCCTCTGTATACGAATCAACAACTTACAGCCATTTCTCTTGGATAAGATGACTGGATTCATTGCTCCCTGTCGTTTGCTGACAGCTGAGTGACAATGTACTGACAATGATAGGTGGTCGGTGTACGAACCCTCCACGAACATTGACGGCAACACCGAGCTCGATCTCTCCGTCTCATCCTTTTTCATATCTATATAAGACCGCACGAGGTCACCCATATATACAAAAACAAGAGCATTCATTTATCCTGACCTGATCTTTCCCTTCTGGACAAGTCCCCCATGGGCTGATTCCATCACATTTTGCTACATATACTATACTAATATACAGACGCAGTGTTTACGCCATCGCAATTGCATATCTTGCACTATTGCCCAAATATCTCTCATCCGATGACAAGACGTGGTACAACACCAACCCCCAAATCCTCCACCAGGTAGTCATCACGACTGGTATTCTCGGCGTGCGCCGCTTTCGTTCAGACTTGCAGACCGGCAGACTAGCCATGATCCTGGAGGACCGCGAAATAGAAATGACTTCTTCAGTCCGTGGCAGATCAAGGAATAAAAATAGTAGCAAGCAAGACTCTAGCCAGACCGTGGGAACGTTCGGTCGTGGCAAATGGAATAATCAGCACTCGTCTGGAAAATCATATATCCAGTCCGCTGTGGGTAGCTTCGACAAACTCCAACGATCTACGACTACGCCCGGATCAAGCACGCTTTACGACATATGTGACTGGCGGTGCCAGCAGAGATGCGAGAAAGAGGACCGAGCATGTTGATAATGCGGCAATAGGCGACGATGAGATTATTGATGATATGTCTACCAGCAGCTTGAAGAAGAACGGCATTTACCAACAGCGTGAATTTGAGATGCACGTTGAGTACGAAAGTCCTGGTGGTGGAAATGTCCAAAGCACTGATAATGGGGGCTGAGGTTGCTTTCGTGTTCTGGATGACACTTCGCTCAGTTAATAGGAGGCTGTGGAAGTTCATCAGCAGCAGCCAAGACTGCTCCTAGAGGTTGCTCTGCGTAGGGACCTGAATTAAGATAGAATTCATCTCACACGAGCACTCGTTTTTGCTAAGCTACACTAAAACCGTGATAGAACCATCCCGACTTGTGTCTGGACTTTGGGGTTTGGCAGGGTGGGTCTGTATCCCTATATCCCTGCCATGCCTCCCGACTAATAACTTAACTGTAGGTGTTTCCCATGCTTTGAGTATTGACTAACCGATTTTGGCGCCTTTTAACCATTTCTTACAGTAAAACAAGTGTCCGATGGTACGGATAAATCTGGTCTGGTTAGAATGGATGGATTCAGGGGGCCAGCTGGCCAAGCATTAGTCTCTAATTTCCTGCCTTCATTACGTGTGCTTCAACCGAAGTTTGTCGCTGACATTCGGGGGCTGTCGGCACCTAAAATAGCGAACAGTAAATGTTCTACTTTTAGAACACCGAACCTGCACATCTCTGTACATGAAGCATGTCTCAGCTGAGCATCTCTCTCTTCGAGCATCAACATTGTGGCATTTGGGAATGGTAATTGCCTTTGGATGCCTGTGCCATCAAATTAGTATCTAATTACCGCTTGATTATCAATCAATAAATTAAAATGTAACATAAGGCTATTGTACTTTTGGTCCTCGCCACTCACATTAGACAGATTATCGTGATGTCGATGTCGCCAGATACGGTGGTAGTAAGAGTAGCACAGAGGAGCCATTGTAACTGTTAGACCCTTGTCCTTTTGTCTTCATTTGTGTATTTTTGGAATTCATCCCATCCCATCCCATTTCATCCCATCATAGATCGTCACCGACATGACTGACAAAACAGTAAGCTTGTATATATCTAAGCCAAGCAACCTACACCGAAAAAAAAAATCTGTTTCATCCATTCGTGCACTTCATGCATTCGTCCAATCCAACCCTAGCCTGGCGTCGAATCCAATCCAATACATACACACGTCCATAGGTCATAGGCCTCAATGGGTGGCGGCAGGCTCTGTCTGCTGCTTCTTAGTTTCATAGTTAACCACGTCCCAGCCCTGACCATAGGTCCGATCCCAATCCCAGTCCTCGCTCTGATGGTTCTCGCGGCCAAATCCGACAATCATTTTCTCTCCTTCGCGCTTCGCGGCTTCGCCGTCCAGCAGCTGCTTCCTCTGCTCGCGAGTCTTGCCCGTCGCGCCTTGGCCCAATATTGTTCCTTCTTGGCTGTTGATGAAGGTGCCGATATGACGGAAGGTTAGGCTGATGCGCTCGCCGTCAAATGCCACTTCGTCGGCGTCGCGCTCACTGCGCAGACGTTTGTCCGGACGGATGGAGTGTAGCCAGAACTGATTCGTGACAGGGCCCAGGATGAAGATACTATTGTGAGGGAGGTGGATCCGTTGGCTTTCTCGTTTATTTTCGACTACTAGTGCTGCTGCTGCTGTTGCATCATTTGTAGCATCGGCAAAGGCATCTGATTTGTTGTCGGGCGCACGCTTTGTACGCAGCGTCATTGTTCGACGGGCACCAAAAGAGACGTTGACGATCTTGCTTCCCCTCACAATATCGAGGCTCTTATCGCTGTGCTCGCTGATGCTATCCTCGCCACTGCGGTACCATTGTATCAACACATGGTTGAGCGGATGGCCAACCACCTCCTCAGCCGCTGTGCGTATCTTCTGTACCGTTTCGTCAAAGGGTAACAGCTCTGGGGACTCGTCTGCGGGATGACGGTAGATTGGGATGTCTCCGTCGGGAGTGGCTTCGCCCTGTACTGCAACGAGACGAGGAACTTCACCACCGCGATGGTACATCCTCTGCCATTGTACTTGGTTCCGGAGGTCGGTGAAACATCGGTCTGCAAAGGCTGGATCGAGAAGAGCGATATGTAATGTAGAGTCACCTGCCCCAATATCATCGCCTGCTCCGAGAAGCGGCGCAGCCGAACCCCGCAATTTTCTCTTGCTACCCGTAGAGGCTGGCTTGTTTCGATCTTGCAGCAGGCTGGGAGTTGGGTTGGAAGATAAGTCTAAGGCTTCAGCGGGAGCCATTGTCGAGAGGCCTTTATCGGGCAATTTTCCCGTCGACTGTAAATGCTCGATAGGAAGTCCGCGGTTTCTTGGGTTGCTACTAGTCTCTTGCGATGTCTGTGCTCGCCGTACACGCGGCTTCGATATTCTGACTTGTGGTCCTTCCGCCGACTCGATCTGCAATAGAGAAGGCCTCGGTGAGCTCTGCTGGCGTGGTGATTTCGCGATAGCAACGCCGTTAATATCTTCCAGATCACTCGTAGATCCCTCCCCCAGCGGGTTCATCTGAGGCGTACCTTGTGGGGAGGACATTCTGGTGGATTTATGCGATCGAGATGAGTCATCGACGGCTGAAGGTGACTCACGCTTGATTTTCTGCGGCGTTCTACCAGTTTCTCGTGCGCCTCGAGATAGATGAGAATCATGTGGCCGGACTTCTTTCCTCCGTCCCTCCTCCCTTTCTTGTTGTTCTGCAGCTTGTGGGGTGATTCGATCTCTGGACGGCCGACCATCATGGCTGCGCGGCGCCGAGGAAATGCTGACCTGAAAGTGAGAACCAAAATCACTTTCGTGTATGACATCGCCGAGTAGGCCGGCTAGATCGTCCATGAGCTCTTGAAAGTCGATGCCCATTGCGCCCATTCTGTCTACCATTTGTCTGATAGCCTCAATGTGACAGCGCTCTGTGATGTAGCCGAGCAAGTCTTCAACAAGAGTAATTTGAATGCCATGACGCACGGCATCGAGCACAGTGGCGTAAACAGAGATATTTGACAGGGAGCCGCACACATACAGGTGAGTGATTAGTTTCATCCGGAGAGAAAGGAGCAGCGTAGTGTCAGCGAAGGCGGAATAGTGTGATTTGACAACATCGATATCGTTAGTTGTATCAATAGCTTCAGCGATGAGCTCGGGATACTGGACTCCTGGTGTGCCTGGCATACATGGTCTCCCACCGTCAGCCTTTGTCTGCTTCGCAAGGAAGGCTTCAGGGTCTTGGGCAGCGCTGTGGAAGGAGTCTTGCCGGGAACCGGGTCGCTGCCGCCGCGATGCTCTGTAGTCGGGGCTCGTGGCTTTGTCCTCAACCGACTGTGCGCATTCTTCCAGCAGAATGCCATTAGTGCCAAACTCAGAAATATAAGTCTGTCGCGGTAGCTTGTACTCTGTCCGACACCAAATGACAGTGCCCTTGGTTCGGAACTTGCTTGCCAATACCGGGATTTGAGTTAGGAAAGCTTTGGCATTGGCCACAGGCAATTTCCCTTCTGGCGAGACAAAATCATTCTGAAAGTCAACGAGCAGAAGAGCTTTCCCTTCTTGAATCGGCGGTCCAGCAGGAAGGCCACCAGAAGGGAAGAGCATACTCATCGCATGAGAGTCAATCATAGTTCGGTAGAGTCCTAGAGAGCCTCTCTAGCATACCAGGCGAGTCAGGTCACATGTATAGAGACAGTTGACGAGTTAGGAACTCATAGGAGGATTTAGCGAACGCCGCAGGCTGCAGGACAATGACGGCGCCGCTTGCTGTGGCAGAAAAAGTGGCGTTAGGGATTAAATATCAAGACTGGTATCGCAGTTGAGATCGATGGAGAAATACTGATTATAAGCAGCTAATGGCAGTCGAGCAGCCGGGCGGTGTGGCCTTTCCGCTGTCAGCCTGCCTCGGACGCATGCGCGACCACCTCTCACTCTCGAGTTGCACTAGCTGCACTTCTCTTGGTGAGAGAGACTTCTTTTGCCAACGAGAGGCCAAATTGAGGTGAGATGACACTTCAGGTCTGTGGACCTCACCTGGGGCAAGCGAAACAAACGCGGCGGCACCAAGTACGGCAGCCCACTCATCGAGCAAGGGCAACAACTTCTGGGAATCGAAGACGCGGTATTGCAAGGATCAAGGTGGCTAGGGCGCATGCTGACGATGCATCATGGGCAGTTAGTTGCAAAGGCTTGTTTCCCGAATGGACATGTGTCTTATCCGCCACACACACTGCTGATAGGAATATAGTGTGTGCGAGCTTTATTAATAATAGAGGACTCTGAGGTACAAAGCCTCACCCCTGCTTAGCATGTTGCTGCACTCAGGCAACTCCACCAGCTTATTCTCACCCTTCCCGCTTTGTGAAAACGCAATCTCGCTCTCATCCTCCTCACCTCGACTCAGAATTCTCCAATAGCCCCGCGTGCGGGAGGGGTACACTTCCTTTGGACCTGATGAATTACTTAATTATTTGGAGAACGTTGATCGATGCTGGTCAATTCGCCTAGCCCCAGCTGTGGCTTGACCATACTGTCACTGGCTCTGAAGCTATTCCGTATGAGACAATCATCGCCTCTTTCGGTTGCATCCGAGCCATCTTCCGAGCGCCCAGCGGGACACTGCATCGCTCCACGCAGGGGAGACTGCACCTAAATTGCAACCCTGGTCAGTCTGTCTTCCGCTCCAGGCGTTCCTGTACGTTGGACGGTACATCTGGCCTAGTCAATTCGCAGTTTTGCATCGTTCAACGAGATAGTGTGGCTCAGCCATCCATGTGGCAGTGCGACCTTCTGAACTGATTGTGGAACGTATTAATTATAATATGGTCAGAGAGCGCTTGGCAAAAAGATCCTGTCTCACTAGATCTCAGGCGCGCAGAGAGCCATAGTTCTGAGCTCAGTCACTGAGCGTTGGGTCTGTACACCTTGACTTCGTCGTCTACACCGACAGATAGATCGATCCCGGGTTGAATGTTCGAAACATGTCCCATGTCAGACCGTAGTATATAAGTATCTAAATTGAGCTTTGCAATGACAGGAAGCCACTCTAAACGGCACTTTTGCTTCTCTCTCCAGCTCCAGTCTCATGCTCATCCATCCTGCGTCAGGGGGATTGTCGAAGGCCAGATCAACCGGTATTTGATTGAAGAATCATTATCCTTACACTCCCGCTATCGAACGAGGCTAGGAGTCACCGCGAGTACAGACGAAAGTTCTCGCTTAGCCTTAATTATTCGACTTCAGATTCTGTGATATTGTGATCGGACCATTGACTGTCTGCTCTCGGCCAAGGTCACCTGCAACACCTAGTTTTCCCAGCCGCCTCGGGCGTCTTGGTGACAGACCTCTTCAACAAGATTTGATTGTATACGAATTAAATCATTTACCTGTGTCGAGATCAGAGTCCTTGTCGTCATCCATAATTTCGCCCCCCATGGCTTCATCCATAAGTTCCTTAACTCTGGCCTTGAGCTCCTCGACTTTGTCATCTTTGATCAGGCACGTGTTATTGTCAATGGCTTCTATGATATAAGCACTCCCGGACTCTCGGTCTATCTTTTTGACCATCTGCGTGGTTTAGCGGTTTGCTTGGGAGATGGAGAACAAAGACAGACTCGTATAGCTTACCGCCATCTGAGGTGGATCGCATTGCAAAAGAGCACCCTTGGCAGCTTTTGGCATTGCCTTTCAGGTACCAGATCCAAAGTATGGGCAAGGATAGAGACAGGAGTTATGACTTGTACAAAGTTTGTTGAGGAAGGTATTTGGTGACGCACAGGCGAAAACAACTTTAAAAATAATTAAGGACTAGGCGTTTTTAAGTTACCACAATTTGATGACGTGATGATCATGACAATAATGACAATGATATTATTGTTGTTGTTATGAAGAAATACACTATGACGGGAAAAGACTAGAGGAGCGAAGGACCAAAAAGCCATTATGTATTGGTATTGGTATTGTCTCAGGATCATATTCCATCAAGCTAACTCCATGCGACGCAATCCTACCCCATGCCATTCCACCAGATTCTGTCTTGAAATCCTCGAATGAGGAAAGGGTAAGAAAACGCGTTGTCTGTGTCATTCATGCAGGCGTGCATCCCATAAAACCCCAGCCCGTAATCGTTGAACATGAAAATAACCACCATCCTTCTTGTCACTACAAGAATCAATACCACCCACCCATGTCATCTTGACTCAGTCCCTGTCTAGGTCAGTTAAGTGACGTGTCAGTTTCGTAATTCGTGAAGGTGATTTGTAGAGCTGTCGTTGCTACAGCCTGCGTAACCACTCTCGTACCATGTGAAAGACATGATGATGCTCAGGCAAAGTAATCAGCTGGTAAGGCAGCAAGACCAAGGAAGGTGCTAATGGTGCCAACAGCAACACCTGCCAGGGCTCCCGCTGCGAAGGTAGCGAAAGGAGAACGCTTCTTGATTGGCTGAGCCCGATGACTCTCCAGAATGTGTCCTGTTTTCTGCTGTTTAGCAGGTCGTTCGAGGACGACGTCAGCAGACGGTAGCACTGGTTCGACGCTCTCAGCCACTTCGAGTGTTGTGGTGTCTTCAACCACAGACATGCTGTCTTTTTGCTGGCCCTCTGCAGAAGCTTGTCCTTGAGCATTACCGAAGGACTCCTGGGCAGCCACATCTCCAAGCTTCCGCTTGCGGCTTGGCTTGATTTCGTGATGGACTTCAGTGTCGGCAAGTGTGAATGTGCTTGCTGCGGTACTGAGAGGTGCCTCACTTGCTTTGACTCCGACATGGCTATCGGGGAGAGGTTGTCTACCCACTCCAATCATGTCATCAAAAAGAGTATTGATGGGGCTGATCCGACAATTCGCTGGTGTGGAAGGATGAAGATCGGACAGGGTGTTACTTAGAACAGACCGACCGGCAAGATCCAGGGAGACGGGCGCTGGGTCGTAGAGTACAGCGTTGTGGCCTGCCCACGAACAACCAGATCGACGCGGTGTCACGCCCTCAGATTCCGAATTGGTATTGTTGAGGATATTTTGAAGGAAAGGAGGGGATCTTGTGATTATAGGGTTGACCGCGGAGGTGCTTGACGGGCTGTTGTCTCGAGCACCGGCGAGAGTGGTGTCAGCAGAGGGGGCAGTTTGGGCGGACAGCTTCGGCTGCGGCTGTTCTGATGGATCCATAGCTGCTGGTGGGTTCTCATGCTTCTCAGGGCCTTGACGGCCTTTGGATCTGCTAGATTCGTGGAAGCAGCTGTCGAGATCGCTATCTATTTGGATGGCTTCGCGAGCAGTGTCTCCTGGAAGGGTGGTATTGGCTGGTTTAGGCACATCACGCTTCCGGCCCTCTTCGATGGAGCGGTCTGCGAGGTCGGGGGAGCCGAGAGGACTGGAGGAAGGAGAATCAGGTTCAGCATGTGCGTCTTCAGATATGGTGCTGATGTGGTCATCAGAGAAATCGCTGCTAGACGGTACGGTGAAAGTGCGAGGGACATGTTGCACAAAGTACACGTCTCTTTCGTCCCCACTCACGTAGGGTGTGGCTGGCTCGTCATCCGAGTAGTCGGCGGTAAAGGAATTCCGCGACCAGGCCAGCGGAGGGCCTGTCACTGGAGCAGGAGGTACGTATTCTTCATCAGACCAAGAGTAGAAGACTCGCACCATCACGGGCTTGAAGGTGATGGTGGAAGTGTCTGGCACCGCTATTAGACGACAATTGGGCCGGACATGCTTTGGAGGGACCATACGCTCGATTCTCTCCACTTCAGTACCCAAAGTGATCATGGCCCCTCCATAGAGTGGCTCGGGCTCGCCTGGCGATAGGCGCTTGCCGTCGAAGCGGGTGCCGTGCAAACTGCCGATGTCTTCGATGGTGACGATCCGTGTGTCTGGGTTGGCTCTGATCTTGGCGTGGCCTCTTGAAATGACTCTGGAGTTGAACAGAGCATTGGTGGCAGACTGCTGCTGGCCTCCGGTGCTGCTGGTGGACCGGCCGATCAGGGCATTCCAATACGGAGCAGAGAGAGTTACAGAGCGGTGCGAGTAGTTAGAGGCATGAGCACTGACGTCTTCGAGCTCCACGATGACTGTGCATATCAGTGGGACAGCGGTGTGGGAAGTGGGGGTAGGCTGACCGTGGAGAGGGGACATGATGGGGAATAATGGATAGACAAGGGATTAGTGTCGTCCAGGGCAGGGCAGAGTAGGGCAGAGCAGGACAGGGCAGATTAGATCAAAAGACGAAGGAAGGGTCGGGGTCGATGTCGATGGGACGGAAGCTGAGACCAACGCCGTGCCGTGCCGTGCCGTGTCGGCCCTCTTTTTGGGTGAGAAAGATAGGCCCAGGATGAGGCTCGGGCGTTTTCTACCTAACTTGGCAGGCTGACTGGTCGATGGATGTCTGCGGGGTGATAGAGACTGAGGTCTATCTGACGGCAGTAGAGAGACGTGAAAGTCAGACGAGACGAGACGAGACGAGAAGAGAATGGAAGAGAAGAAAAGATAAGAGAAGAGAAGAGACGAGAAGAAGAGAAGATGACGGGCAGGCCAGAAGGCGACTGTGTGGTTCTATCTATGGTACAAGTACTCTCTGATGATGACTGTCTGCCTAGGATGCCCCTCCACCGGGCCCGTGAATTACGAATTAGAGGTCGCGTGGGCGGGTAGGAGAAGTCGCAAAGACACGACGGAAGCCCCGCATCGGTGATTAGCTAAGCCGCATTGAGGCTGAATTGAGACATACCGTAATTACTATGCTGCCAGTGGTGTACAATCTCGACTTTTGTATCTCATCCTCTCTACAGCCTGTCACCTTACAAACATCGCTGGCTGATGGAAACGAGTAAGCATCGGCCCAGCTGGATTATATACTACATAGGTCCGGCTTGAACGCCGCAGCCGCTCATCAAACACTGATGCGGCCATCCGCCATCTGGGGGAGAGAAGGGAGATCGCTTGCGCCTCACACAAATGCCCAAACTGAAAAGAGGGAGCTGCAGCAGCAGCATTGTCATCATCGGGCCTGAGGCCCCATACCCCCGCCCATCTGCTGCAGTCTGCTGGCCAATTGGGGGTATTTCTCCGACACCTCGAGCTGTGTGCGAGTGGCTTCGGCGTAGGAAAGTGCGTTGACGATCTCACCTTCCGTCCTCGACAGTTCGGCCGCTCGCTCAAAATACTTGAGTGCGTCGATGACCTTGCCTTGCTGTAGGAGAAGCTGAGCCATCGTGGCTACCGCAATGTCACATTCAGGGTCAACTGTAGTCTCGTTAGCAGCTGTCCACGCTAGCAGCTGGCCACGCTAGTGTCCAGTAGTCGGTCTAACTTACTGATGAGCGCTTTGTTGCACAAATCCTCGGCGGCCTGGAAGTCCTGCTTCCACTGGAACAGGGCTAGGGCCTTGTTGATCAAGGGCAGCACATTGATAGCCCCGGCCGGCTTGGTTTGTCGCTCCATGTCGATGGCGGTCTCAAATCGGTTGATGGCCTCATCGTACTTCTGCTGGTCGAGCAGCAGCTCTCCGTAGTAGTTGTACACATCCGCCACCTTGTCGAAATTCTTAATTGTGCGGCGGAATGTGGCCATGGATGACGCTATCGAGCCCATCTTGTACTGTGTCACGCCCAGCTGGATGTGTGAGTAGATGAAGTCCTTGTCGAGCTCGATCGACTTGTGGTAGTCCTTGGCGGCATCGGCAAATTCCTGCAGGATGAAATGCAACTGTGCTCGGTGGTAATAGATATCTGGATCCTCCTTGTTCTGCTCCAGGGCCCGCTCGAAGTCGTTGGCCGCTTCCTCGCGGTTTCCGAGTTCGAGGTGCATGCTGGCTCGCTTGATGTAGGCCTGGCTCAACGCGGGGTCCAACTCGATGGCTTTGTTCAAGTCCTCCATGGACAAGGCCACATCGCCCTCGAGGTAAGTGAATGTGGCCCGCATTGTGAGCGCAAAAGCCTCATGCTCGCCCAGGTCTCCCAACTCGACGGCTTTCTTGAAGGCTGTGGATGCCTCTTCATACGCATCGCCTGTCTTGCGACCCACGGCCACGAGGCCCTTTTGCAGCTGTCCCTTGCCCGTGTTCGGGTCCAGCTGGGCCGATGGCTCCAGGCCGGCCGGGGGTGGCCGTGTGCGGAAGCTCTGGAGGTAGTTCGAGACGAAGGTTGCGCTGGGCAGTCTTTGCTTCTTGGTGGCCAGAATGGCCTTGCCCTTCTTCTCAGCGACCTTCTTCAGCAGCCGCTCTACGCTGGTCGCGCTGTTCTCGTTCTTGAAGCCGTCGATGATGCAGCTGGCCGTGTAATCGAGCAGCGCCTCAGAGAACAGGCTCAGGTGCTCGTATGCGTGAGCCCGCCGGTTAAGGGCCTTGATGTACTCGGTGTCCATGGCTAGGGCGGCGCTGGTGTCTTCGACCACCTTGTCCCAGTCACTGAGCGCATTGTAGCAGGCCGCTCGATTGGAGTAGTACACGGGATCCGGCTTGCAGAGGATGGCTTGGCCGTACAGGTCAATGGCCTTGTTGTAGTCTTTTGAGCCGTACGCCTTGTTGCCTGCGGCCTTGAGTTTGCCAGCATACGTAGCTCGCTCTGCAGCCGAGAAGCTGTCGACGTTGGCCTCGGTGATCTCAGGCAGCTCCTCGGCGGCTTCGACGGTGGCAACTGCGGCTTTGGATCGAGGACCTATCGTCATCAGGGGTTAGCTAGGCCTTCGGTGTATCGGCGCCATCAGTTGGAATCAAGAGAATCATTGCAGCCAACACTCGAGTCACATACCTGCTTCATCGCCCTTGGCCACACTGCTTGCCTGCTTCTGCGCCTCCTCGGCCTCCTTCTTCTCTTTCCGTCGCTCCTTCTTGCTCTTCCGCTTTTCCGCCGATGCCGCGCCAGAGCCCGACTTCTTGGCGTCCGACAGATAATAGACCACTCCGGCCGCTGTGACGACGACCACAGTGCCGGCGATGGTGTATGAGACCGCCTTGTTCTCAGACACCCACGTGGATGCACGGTCCCATAGTGATGAGCTCGCTGCTTGCACGGCGGCCGCGTCGACCGCGACAGGCTGTGACATGGTCAGTGGGCACGGGAAGGCGCTCAAGCGAGCCAAGAAAAGGGAGGCGCGATGGAATTGTCGACGGAGGAGAACGACAAGGGCGCCGCTGAAATGCTTTATTGGGTCGGCGTCGACAAAGCATCACTTGCATTTCTTCATCTCTAACATTCTGATCCGGCGTCGACCAACCAGAGGCCGCCAAGATTGGCAGACACGCGCGTGCTCCGGAGCTTCTTGGCATCCGCCCGGCTATTTCTATTTCCATTTTCTGACAGACCACGTTCATCTGGAGAGCTGTTCTTATCTATTGAAGCAGCTATTTAGCTGTTCTTGTCTATAGAAGCAGCTATTAGCTCTCAGGTGCCATGTCGCTGAGACTCCGTCTCGACGACTTCTGCATCACCACCGCTCTTCGGTTGACAATCAGCCCGGGCATGGCCCATGCTATTTCTGATGGCCACATGGACCTGCTTCTAGATGGCCTGCCTCTCCGCCTCCATCTGCATCGCTTCGTGGCCTCTGTTTCTGCATTTGGCTGGACCGAAGCCGCTGCCGTGGTCCAGGTGGGTGGGTTTGAGCAGACACTCGGCCAACAGCTGCTGTGCGAGGTCGGACCTGTGCTACAGGCCTCGATCGACAAGAACCTACAAGAAAAGCACACATTCAAGATTCGCGTGCTGCTGTCCAAGGATGGCACTCTGCAGATTCAGCATTCAGGTTCTGATCGCCTGAAGCCACCAATTTATCCGCTGACATTCTCTGTCAATCCTTTTGGCGACCTTGCCCAGTTCAGCCACAGTTCATGCAAAGTAGCCATAGCTCAGTCGCCCATTGAGGCCTCTCTCTTCACCCAGCACA
The DNA here is from genome assembly GCA_003709845.1 of Chaetothyriales sp. CBS 134916. Classification (NCBI taxonomy): domain Eukaryota; kingdom Fungi; phylum Ascomycota; class Eurotiomycetes; order Chaetothyriales; family Domatiomycetaceae; genus Domatiomyces; species Domatiomyces globalis. Next base: position 123,429 of record QQXO01000017.1, on the reverse strand, counting down.
AGACCACCCAGCGATCAATGTACGATGCTGCTTATGCGTCCTTGATCGACCACCCGCTGCCACCCACGGCAGCGGAAGTGCTCCTGTTTAATCCGTATGACCAGGTCACTGAAGCCACGTCGTCGACGGTATATTTTCCAAATGACACTAGTACTGCCTGGGTCACTCCTGACCTCAAATGTGGCGGAAACGCCAGCACTACCCGTGCATGGGCCCTGGAGCAGGGCTGGTGTACAGAGGCCAAGGTTAGGCTGAGTGTTGCCAGGCAGATGCATGGCCAAACCATCTGGCTGAGCAATGCAGTGCGCGGCTTCTGGCCAGCCTCTATCTGCCTGGTGCCTGAGGAGTGGGAGAAGCATTTGCGTGCCCATGGAGAATCGACTGGAGTGGAATAATTTGACATACACAGGCCCAGGCTGCTGGGCCTGACTAGTATACATGATAGATGAACGTTTTTAGATCCGACCAACGCCCTGCTAGAAAGAAAGCAGGCTTTTCAACCTGTTCTCGGCCTTGTTCAATCGCGGTCACCAGCATGACCCTTGGCCCACACCTGCTTCCAACCACCGTCTGCCGCTGCTGGTCCCATCATCTCCATTCTGTCCCTCCGCATGCCTTCCAGTACCGCCCTGATCCCACCATTCCTCAGCCTCTCAAGCACGACATTCATGCCTTCCTTACCGTTGCTGAGTGCTGACTGCGTTCTCCTCACGCCCACCAGCTCCACTGTCCTCTGCAAGCCGGCTGTCGACCAAGCAGACAGCCAGCTGGTCTTTGGTGCCTCGTGCTGCTCTGACCCTTCGCTCTTTCTCTTCATTGGCTTGGCCTGTCCTAGCTTCGACACAAATGTGACCGTGGTTTTGCAATTCGTCCACTCGCCACTCTCACTATTGGCTCTATGTCCCCTATCTCCCTTGTCCTCCCTCTCCCATCTGCGGTACACTTGCTTCTCTACTACGCTCAAGATACCCGTCCACTCCATGTTCCTACTCTCCGTCTCCATCCATCCTTCTTTGAGGTCCACCACGCTCTTCTCCAGGATGAAGCTCTGGCTCTTGCCCTCTGGGCCCGCCAATCCTCTTGGCAGCAACTTCAATATCGCACCCGGCACTTTGGACTTCTTCAAATGCAATCGTGTCGTGTGCAGCCGAGCAGTATCAGGGTCGACGTGCCGTGAGATGACGTCCGTACAGAGCACGTGCTTCGAGTAAGGGTTTGGGTACCGCAAAAAGTAGGCGAGGGTGACAGTAGGGAAGGCATAGGAATAATCGTAAGAAGATTCGTAGATTTTCATCCTTGCATGACAAGCGGTAGCAAGAGATGGGAAGACTGGCAGAGATGGGGAGGCAAAGAAGGAGTGATGACAGTGATGACACCCTCCACCTCTTCACGAGCTCCGCACTTTCTACAGAAGCTCGATTGGGTTAGTGGCGGATATGTACACCCAACCAATAGGATCCTAGTGTGCCCTTGGGAATATTCCTCGACTCACAATCATTGCCCACGAGCAAGTAGAAACAAACAGGCTCACATCAGTTGGCACCACGATGGTCATGGCGAGCACCGCCTCCACTTCACTGTCGCCAGCTGATGCGTCTGGCCAGCCTCCTAAGCCCACCAATGCTCATTCCCACGGCCCCACCCATGCCACCCTTACAGGCGAAGGGCACACATCCATGTCTGAGCAAATCATCACCCCTTTCACAGTTGCTGGGGGCATTGATGATTCTGGTAACGTCGTGGCAATTGACTACCAGAAGCTAACGCGCGATTTTGGGGCTACTCCGCTCACCAAAGAATTGATTGACCGCTTCGAAAGAGTAACAGGCAGAAAGGCGCACCGATTCATGCGTCGAGGCATTGTCATTTCCCACCGAGAGCTGGGATCGATCCTTGATGCCTATGAGAAGGGAGAGCCCTTTTATCTCTACACTGGCAGGGGCCCATCCTCGGACAGCATGCACGTCGGTCATGCTACCCCTTTTGAGTTCACCAGATACCTCCAGGAAGTCTTCGACTGCCCGCTGGTCATCCAATTGACCGACGATGAGAAGTTCTTGCATTCCGACAAGATCACGCTGGAAGACGTCGAGAAGTATGCACGAGAGAATGCCAAGGATATCATCGCTCTTGGCTTCGATCCCAAGAAAACCTTTATCTTTGTCAACTCCGACTACATCTCCTCCAGCAAACCCTTCTACAACAATATCTGTCTGATGGAGAAGCGCACCACCGTCAACCAGATCAAAGGCACTTTTGGCTTCAATGACTCTAACAACATTGGCGAGTTTGCCTTTGCAGCAAAGCAATCCGCCCCGGCGTTTGCCACCTCTTTCCCACACATCTTTGGCCCTGATCCCCTCAAGACCAGAAAGATTCCTTGCCTGATTCCATGCGCCATCGACCAAGATCCCTATTTCAGACAATGCCGAGACAATGCACCTAAGCTCAAGTACAAGAAGCCTGCAATCATTCATTCTATCTTCTTGCCCGCGTTGCAGGGGCCAGGATCCAAGATGTCTGCCTCTGTCGACACCTCAGCCATCTTCCTGAGCGACAAGCCCAATCAAATCAAGAACAAAATCAACAAATACGCCTTTTCCGGCGGACAAGATACTCAAGAAAAACACAGAGAACTCGGTGGGCGAACTGCCAAGGATGTGCCCTATCAGTACTTGTCTTTCTTCCTTGAAGACGATGACGAGCTCCAGAGGCTTCATGACGGCTACGAGAAAGGTGAGATCTTAACTGGAGAGATGAAGAAACGATGCATCGAAGTTCTTCAGGAGTACGTCAGCGCTTTCCAGGAGAGGCGGAGTAAAGTGACAAATGAAACTGTCAAGGATTTTGCAAGCACAACCAGGAAATATGAGTATGGGCTGAACCCCAATCCTGTGAAAGTGGACAAGGCCAACCCTGCAACCAAGCCTGCTGAGGGACAGAAGGGACACCAGAAAACAGTGAGTGTGGGCAAAGTAAAGACAGAAGCAAATGGGGAGGTGAGAGGACATGCAAAGAAGGCAAGTGTGAGCAAAGCCTGAAGGCTAGCAAGGACATGAACCAGTGAGCCAATGAGCCAATGATCCAATGAGCCAATGAGCCAATGAGCCAATGAGCCAATGAGCCAATGAGCCAATGCGCCAATGAACCAATGAACCAATGAACCAGCATCAAGTTGAATGGCCGCTCCTGGGAGGAGTGAAGATTGCCCTGCGGTGCTGTAAGTGTAAGTACCCTGATACCTACCTGGGACATCCTCAAAATATCCTCAGTTTGTGCAGCAATATTGTACTGTTGCCTGTAAGTCTTGGCATTACTCTGATGCCAACAACTTGATACAGCAGAAGTCACTTCCGCTGCCTCTGACCAACACCTTCCTCTATCATCTGTCGATTGTCCACGCTCATTTCCATCTTCATCCTCACTTGCCAGCCTCTTATCACTCGTTTCAAGGCCTGCCCTCGCGATGTTTTCTGTCCACCGCTTTCTGGTGGTCATTATCGCTGTCCTCTGTCTCTTCCAGGCCACTGGGGGCGCGACGCGTCTTTTTGAGCGCCGAGATGACCTCAAAGTCCCTCCAGTCAATGCCTCTGACTGGTCCGTCCCTCTCCAAGGCTCCGAAACCTGCCAATATGGAGGACGGTGTATGTAGGAATCATCTAGTTCAGTGATATCCTGGTAACCAATGCCCCGCAGGCACCGACTCGCTCGCGGGCCCCGCCAGCAACACGCATCTTCAGGCCCTCGCCATTGGCAAAGGTCTCCTCAACTTCACCTGTGCCGGCCAAGATCCCGACAGCGCTCCAACATTCGTCAATCAGTTCACTGAGCTGTACAATGCTGCTCCCTTGATCCCCTCTCTGCCCAATGAGGACGCCTTCCATTTGCTTGTGCCCACGATTCTTGGCTACAACTACGAGCGAATCAACAACGGCAGTCTCAACTGCATGGGCATCATTGGCACACTCGACGGCGCAGCTGTCATCACCCTCTTCGACATCGACACTTTCGAAGTCTATCTCTCAGAGCACGTGCTAGCTCCCGACGACCAGGGCAAAAACGCAATTTGGTCACGCTCTTGCAGTGCGGACGGGACCTGGGAAGTCTATCGCGTCGAGACCTCTGGTGGCCAACCGCCTGCCTCGTGCCAGGGTCAGCCGGCAGTCATGGAGATCGAGTGTGCTGCAGAGTACTGGTTCTACAGACGGGCCGTCTGAACAGAAAATGAGTGACACCAAGCGAGCCAAGAGACAGACTCTTGGACACCCTTTTTTCGGTGTTTGATTTCTTTTTTAATTTTAACCCTTGCAATCAAACAAAGGCAAGCCAGCAAAGCGTGGGGAACGGGTGTGAGCCGACCGGCCGAGAATTCCTTCCGTCGCCTTCATCGGAGTTGTTTTTCAAAGATTAACTTGAATGGTGAACAGTTTAAGCAAGATGAAGCGAGATGACTAAGTGTACGGCATCATCATACTGTTGGTGATGAATCAGAGTTGCAGAATACGAAAATCGATGATGTGACTATAAGATTTCTCTCTGGATGTGCTCCTGTGCTAGTGCATCCTACATTCTCTTTGGCTTAATGCCTACTTTTGGTTTTTGGGACCAGTGCAATGCGATATGTAAACCAAAGACATTAAAGTACAGTCACTATGATCCTGTAATCAGTAGTCATGGTGTTGTTTCTTGGAGCCTGTGGTATTTCCTACGCTTCGAAGCCCTTGCTTATGAATACGCAAGGTGTCACGGTGTCTGTGCGCACGTGACAGACACATATACTGGAACGCCTGAATCTTGCTGTGATTGCAAGATCCTCCATCTTTTTGGAGAGAGATTTGCGGCTCCCTCAGTCTACTGGAGTCCCAGGCATAACACAGGGACAAAAAAAGGCTTTCATCATGAGTGTTGTCGAGGTCGTCGGGTTGTCGTACGAGTGTGGAATATTGTTTCATTCACTGCCTGGAGTTATTTCCTAAACTAGTAATTATGTACTTGGACTATCTATCAAGACACCGGTTCCATATATTTTAGCAATCGCCGAAACTACACTATCCCGACTTGTTCTTGGACGGTCAAAATCATGGATAGCTTCTTGGGCTAAACCCTCGATTTTTTGTATAAGTCTCAGACTGCGTATCTTACACTCATCTTTCTTCTAGAGGGAGCCACCCCCCCCCCCCCCCCCCCCCCCCCCCCGCTCCCCCCCTCTCTCTCTCCTTCTGCTTTCACCTTCACCACCCACTCACATCTCTATTTCCTCTCGAGAGCTGCCACCGATCCTAGCAGAAATCGCAAAAGCCTGAACAAATTTCAAGTCAAACGAGAGTCCAAAAAACATGCTGTGCTTATGTCAGTGCTTCGTCAGCGATGACTTTCCATCATCGCCAATGGATCAACTAGAACTTGATTGGGGTGGCTGCTCCCAGGGCAAGGCATGTGGGAACAAACCCACACCATTTCCTCCACCGTCCCACTTGACCAGTTCCGCTAAGTTCGTTCTCACCCCTCTTTCGATCTCCATGTCTCCCAGAGCTGATAAGAACCCCTCCTCGACCCATCCCCTCTTCTCTCTCTTCCCATTTAGCCCCTTCCTCTGACCATACAGATCATCCTTCCAAACACCATATCCCCTCAAACGGTCACCTTCGACAATCTCCGCCATCCGCTTCTGGTCGAAAGGAGGATCAATACCAATGTACTCGACTTGACCATTCCAGCGTAAAGCTGGAAGATGCAGTTCGAGGAATCGGCGACGTTTGAACGCATGGCTGACAATGACGAGTTTTCTAGGCCATTTGACACCTCTGGCAGACGCTAATTCTGCCTCCGCCGCCATATGACTCTGATGAAACCAATGTGGCCACTGCATCAAGCTGCACATGACGTTCTGGAAGCTGTCCGTGGCCCACTGGTCGCAGAATATCTGATGCTGAGAGCGCTCTTGATCATGACGGCCTGATGTCTCTAGTAGCCTGTAGAAGAGTGTGAGGATGAGATCTACCAGCAGGTATAGAGACAGCGAAAGGACAACACAGCAACACCTACCCCAACTCCATCGCCGCCTCTGCATATCCTTCCGCCTCGCTTCTTTTCGTTAGACCAGGCTTGGTGCTTCCGCCCGAGAAGCACAAGATGGCACTCTCACCATGCTTCTTCAGCGCGTCCAGACCCGCTTTGATATGTGAGATGAAAGTCGGCACCTCACCGGTCTGGAAAGGCTCAATGAGCCAGGACGATTCAACATGTGGATCGTGTGGAGAGCCGAGGTATATTGCGTGGCAGCAGACGATGATCAGTGCGTTGGGGGAGGTGGCCATGTCCTTGAAGATGAAGAAGACGCCACAGTGCAAATGTGACGGTGGAGAGTAAAAAGGGGACTTGACTTGGGATCCAGCTAAGCGGAAGGAGCGCGTGGTGAGGGGAGACCGGAGGTATAATGAATGCCACTCCTTCCTTCCTGAATAGGAAGTATCCACATTTGAGATCTTTCTCAAGCTGGTTGCAGAAAACGAAAATAAGAGATATAGTTACTCTGAGCAGAATGTAATTCTTCTATACATATCGTACGTTCGCTCCCTTTTGTCCTCTTGCCTTGCAAATATCCTCTATCGTTCGGGGTATCTTCAGAGCCCAGCTCCTTTCCACATCGTGCGCCATTCCACCAGCTCAGTTAGAGAGTCTCCACTCAAAGGCTATATACGGAAAAACATAATTATACAATCCGCCATCCCATCCCTTGCCTTGGCTCATTCGGTGTGCTTGTAGGTGCAGTTTTCGCCCTTTGTGCACCTTCCCTCTCTCCAGAAGGAGCATACTTGTGTCTTGTAGTTTGGAGGGTACTTGGGCTTCTTTTTCTCGCCGTCTTCACTGTCGTCTAGACCATGTTTGCTAGATTTGGCCTGTTGAGTTGCTGCGGCAAGAATGGCAGCAATGTCGATCTGCGCCGTGGTAGCAGGTTGAGCAGGCAGCGAGTAGGGCTGGGGCCGCTGTTGAGCCTTGTGGACACTGTCAACGAGAGCAGCAAGATTGGAGCTAAATGCTGGGGTAGCAGTAGCAGGCTGAGCTTGCTGTCCAGCTTGGAGTTTACTTAGAATGCTTTGCAGATCAGTCAGCGCTCTTGTCTGCGGCGGAGCAACTGCAGGAGCAGGAAGGGCAATAGCAGCCTGGATCTGCGTCATCTTCGCTAATACAGACAGATCAAAGCTAGGAGTTAGAGCCTGTCGTTTCTGCAAGATGTCTCTTTCCCTCTGCCTAACCTTGTCATCTGGGTCGCCAAAGTCCACGCATGGTTGGAAGTTTTCGTCATCACCATCTTCGGGAGGTTCTTTTGGTGTGATTGGACGATCAGACTTGCCGTCAAATACCACCATGAGAGTGCTAACCTCAAACTGGTCCTGCGCAGCTCTACTTGGGCTGTCAGCCTTGATGGGACCACCAAACTTGATGCCGTTGCTGGTGATGTCGGCCGTCGGATCTCGTTCGAATATAGCGTTAAAGTCGATCTCGGAGGGCGGGCTGTAGGAATCTTCTGAAATTTCATCATCCTCCTCATCCTCGTCGAGATCGGTCATGGCCATCTTGCGTTTGAGCATTTCACCTTCACTCATGGTGTCACCTGCATCTCTCATCATGCTGTCTTCTAGGCCAACTTCCTCGTCGGGGTCATGAGTGAAGAGTCTAGTTTCCACAAGGTCGGAATCGGACTTCCATGAGACCCTAAGCTTGCGGCGGGCCTCTTTGCGTAGACGCTTGGCTTTCTGTTCGGGAGTTTCATTGGCGAATTCATCAGGGGTCGTAGTCTTGACGTCTTTCTTCTTGTTTATATCACTCAAAATGCCCATAAAGGAGGGTTGGACACGAGGAGGGGCGGAGGTAGAGCGGGGTGGAGAATCCCGCTTGCTGGCGTCCTTTTTGATTGGTGGAGCACCCGAGGTCTTATCCTTGGCAGCTGCAGCTCGTTCCGCATTTGACGTCCCAGGCTTCTTGGACGCAGACATCAAGGAAGCAATGGCATTCGACTTCGGAGGTAAGGTAACTTTGGGTTTGGAAACTGCACTTGCATGGGTGCCGTTTGCATGCCCAGCCGCTTCCTTGCTTTCCCGAGCCTTCTTTGCGGTCTCTTCCTTCTCCAGAACACGCCTCCGCTCAGCATTCTGTAAAGCTAGAGGCTTGGATGACGGCTTCACTACAGTCTTTCTCGGTGGTAGTTGGCTACCTTCGGCGTCACGAGAGCGTTTCACACCCGATTGCGCATCTCCATTGATACCGGGAGAGGACCTGGCTCCCTCCGCTTGCTTTTTGGCCGTAAGTGCGGCTGCGCTAGCAATGATCCTGCGAGCCAAGTCTCTGGCTTCACCGGTAGACTTTTTAGTCAATCTCTGTAGGATTTTGGTCCATTTGATGGTCTCGAGCTTGGCGTCGTCTAGCGTGTTAAAGTTAACAGCAAGCTGTTCTTGTTAGCGGTAGTTCCACACAGAATGGGTAGTAGAGTCGCACCTTGAGGATAGAGGTGACCAAGGGACTGTCGAGATCGCCTGCCGAGACTCGGTCGAGCATAAACGAGTATAGAGCCGACATGGTCCAGTGATTCTCACCTAGACTGCAAAGAAATGATCAGCAAGAATTTCGAAAGGAGGCGGGTACACGCATAGCAAGAGTCTTAACATGCACGATGCTGGGATCGCAACATAGCTATCTAGATGGTATCTAGGACCTTCTCTCGCAACATAAATGGATGAGACATTGCACAGATCTTGTCTAAAGTGCGACGTGGCTATGCCACCATTGCGCCACTTCTTAAAAAGAGATTTTGGAGCTGCTAAAACTTCACGGCGTGTGCACAGGGTGCCATGGAGAAGCCAGGGAGCCAGGGAATTGGACTTTATAGCAGAGGGATTCATAACATACCTCTTGAGTACAGCAGGATGGCCGAAATTCAGGGTTTGGTCCATGAGGCGCCCCATGTACGTTCGATCGTCAGACACATCTTTCTTAAGCTTTGGGGCGTCAGAGGTGGTGGGTGAACCTTCGATCTCTGCCTTCTTTAGTTTTTCGTTCTTATCCTTCCACGAATCACGGAAGGCCTTAACAACTGTGCCAAAGTCATTAATGCCAGATTTGATCTTGTCCACAGGAGCTGGGTTGTTGCGATCACACCAAACAGCGTCGACAACTTTGTACAGACACTGACTGCGGAATTCGGTGGGCATGGACACAGTGAGCATGGTGGGCCGAACTTCTGGATCATTCACAATCGAAAGATCCGAATCCGAACCCGAGCCTTGATCTCCAGACTGACTTCCAGGTTGTCCATCCTTGCGCGGCCTGCCTCTTGAACGCTTCACGGCATTAGGGTCTGCTGGCGCTTTCTTCTTAGTTTGGTTTTCGGCTTGAACGGGAACAAGTGAGCCTAGGAGGATCAGTACATGCAAATTACAGGGACGGACTGCGGACCTACCGACATGCGAGTCCGCAGGAGCTCTTGGCTGTAGTTGTGGCAGTTGCTGGCCTAGGTGCTGGGGCCGTTGGAGATGCTGCTGGTTGTACAAGAACTGCTGCTGGTCTTGGAGAGCCCTCGGATCGATGGTTACACCTGAACCAGCCTTGGTATAGTAGGGCGAGGACTGGTATTGCTGTTGCGGAACGATTGGCTGATAATTGCCATTAATGTTCTGGACTTGAGTTCCATTGAAGATGGATGGATCAACAAAGCGGTGTCCCGGCTGTTGATTTTGATCCTGGAAGCCTTGATAGCCACCAAAGGCCGGTTGCGTGCGACTGTCCCATCCACCAAATGGCGAGTAAGTCTGTGGCCGTGGGGGATGGAATTGCTGAGAGGGGGTAGACTGCCGTTGATGCGGCTGAAGATATGTCTGCTTGAAGGGGGAATTCTGATACTGGAAATGGTCTAGTGGCGCGGGTGATGGAGTAGGCCGTGGTTGCTGGAAGAGTGAGGGATCAAAGGCTTGCGGTGCTGGCTGTTGTTGCTGTTGCTGTTGCTGTTGCTGTTGTTGTTGTTGTTGTTGTTGTTGTTGCTGCTGCTGCTGCTGCTGCTGTTGTTGTTGTTGTTGTTGCTGCTGTTGATTCATAGTTCTGCCATCGAATATGGATTGCTGAGGATACTGAGACTGAGTGGAGTATGGCGGTTGCGAAGTGTTGTAAGCCGGCAAAGCGGGGCTTTGAGACTGGCGCAAGCGTTGTTGGTCATAGGCGGACTGAAAAGGGGGTTGCGGTTGTTGGGTGTTGCTCCCAGCATCGGTATGTTCGAAGAGATCTGGGTGGAGGAAGTTGCTGATGTCGTCATTGCCGACATTTACGTCGTTTTGATCTGGATAATTCTGAATGGTGCCTAGGAAGTTGTTGTTGATGCCGAAGTCGTTGCTGGTGGTATCCGGTCGGGGCATGTGTGAAGTGTTCACGTCGCCACTTCTCGAGCCATCCATATTGGAGGTGAGCGAAGATCACGTGGGGAGGCTGTCACGTGATATTGGGAATGTGGATGACAAAGAGAATTTTTGCGGTCTGGCTTATGCCCAGATTTCGGAATTCGCCACTCTAGACTGCCAAAGGCCGGTACAAAAGCAGCCGGCGAGGTCGCTGCGACACGAAAGACAGGGTGCTGGGCCTTTGAAATGGAGGTAGTCTGCAGGACGGAATTAAGCTGGTCGAAATGAGGCGAGTGTTGTGAGGATTAAACTCGGCCGCTGCAGCACCGCGTCCCCTGACCGCCCACGCGCCCTAGATTAGGCGTGTACCCGCCTCCAGGCTCTCACCCCGAGGACAACAATATCTAGTTCTCGACGCCCCGGCGGCAACGCCGTGTCTGTGGCACGCAGTCTCAAAAGAATGTTCAGTACATGCTGGATCGGCTGAGATAGAGACAATGACGCGTTCAGCACGCAGTCGAGTCACGCCACCGAGAGGCACTTTTGCCTTTGCCCGTCGATCAAAGTCTGTCCACGACCATGCACTTCTTCTGATTACAAGCCGTCAGAGACGGAGCAGTCGCGAGTTACAACGGAAGGGGGCCAAGGTGAGTGATGGAGAGGTGTGATGGAGAGCTGACATGGAGAGTCAGGAAAATGAAGTCCGGTTTGCCAGAAGACGGAAGCGGCTACTAGCGCCTTGGCAAGGGCAGGCGCGTCGGAGATAATCTCCGGGCCGCGCTGGCATCTTTTGCCGCTCTCGTCATAGCCACGCACCGCACACCGAGAGGACACATCGCCTGGTGGCCACCGAGACGCCGTTGTCGCCGTCATATTCTTCATCGCGACCCTCCAATGGCCGCAGCAGCCGCAGCAACTGTTCCCACCGGCTCCTGCCCTTCTAGGTAGCGCCTTCACCCCGCCGGCTGCCCAAAATGGCCTCTCGTCTGCAGACGCTGCGGGACCGCCAAATAGGTCAGTAGCACCCTCGACCGGCATTGAGACGGGCACTGACGCCGAGGCAGCATCAATCGAACACGTCCTGAGCCTGAACCGCGACGTCGAGCCCCCAGACAGCGCCAGCAACGATGCAGGAGGGCCTCGGCACCAGCAGCTCGACTCCCTGCTTGTCGACGACAATGGCGAGCCCGTGTGGAAGGTGCTCGTCTTCGATAACTTTGGCCGCGACATCATCAGCAGCGTGTTACGAGTCAACGATCTGCGCAGCAAAGGCGTTACAATCCACCTGTAAGCAGACCTGACGCAGACGCGCGTCTGAGTGCACACTGGAGGAGTAACAAGCTGAACAGTGCGGCAGTAACATAAACTCCCCACGATACCCCATTCCCGATGTGCCGGTTCTCTACCTGGTCGAGCCGACTGCGGCCAACGTTAAGCTGATCTGTTCTGATCTCGCCCGCGGTCTTTACAGCCCTGCCTATGTCAACTTCATCTCGTCGGTGCCTCGGGCGCTGCTCGAAGACTTTGCAGCGCAGATCGCGGCGGCCAACCTGGCCGAGAGCATTGCCCAGGTGTATGACCAGTACTTGAACTTCATCGTGGCCGAGCCCGACCTGTTCAGCCTGGGAATGGGCAAAGAGTCGTACTGGACCTTCAACAGTGCCAAGGTGGACGAGGCCGAGCAGGACAAGGCCATTGACCGCATCGTGAGTGGCCTGTTCAGCGTCAGCGTGACCATGGGATCCGTGCCCATCATCCGGTGTCCGCAGTCGGAGCTGGCCAAGATGATTGCCACCAAGCTCGATCGTAAGCTGCGAGACCATGTGCTCAACTCCAAAGACAACCTCTTTTCCAAAAGCACACAGAACACGTATACGACACCGTCGCGGCCAGTGTTGATCGTGCTCGACCGCAATGTCGACATCGTGCCCATGCTCTCTCACTCGTGGACATATCAGTCGTTGGTGCATGACGTGCTCAAGATGCACCTGAACCGTATCACCGTCAGCGTGGCGGATGAGCAGAACCCGACTCCGAAGCCGCGAGCGTACGATCTGAATGCGTCTGACTTTTTCTGGGCGCGCAATGCCTCGGCACCATTCCCTCAAGTGGCCGAAGACATCGACACAGAGCTGACCAAATACAAGACGGACGCTGAAGAGGTGACGAGGAAAACGGGCGTTAGCTCGATAGAAGACTTGAATGATGGATCGACTGCTTCAGCCGCGCATCTGAAAGCTGCAATCACGCTCTTACCTGAGCTGAGAGAGCGCAAAGCCACGCTGGACATGCATATGAACATTGCCACCGCGCTGTTGCAGGGAATCAAGGATCGTCAGCTTGATAACTTCTTTCAGTTGGAGGAAACCATCACCAAGCAAAGCAGCGCCGACATGCTCGCCCTGATCCAGGCTCCGGACAAAGGCTCCAATCCACTGGACAAGCTGCGTATCTTCATTATCTGGTACCTCTCGGTCGAGCGCGAGCCGTCCAAGGCTGAGCTTGCCGAATTCACGACCGCACTCACTGAGGCTGGCTGTATTCAGGCATCAGCGGCCTTGAAGCATATCTCAACTGTGCGCCTTGAGACAAGAGGCACCATGCTCTCGTCCACTGTGCCCGCAAACCAAGCGCCACAATCGTCGACGCCACTCTTTGGAGGCCTGTCATCCTTGTCCAAGAACTTCACCGACAAGCTGTCCTCCACTCCTCTTGGCGGCATCAACATGCCGGTCAACTTGGAATCGCTAGTGTCGGGCGTCAAGAACTTCTTGCCAGCCAACAAGGACTTGACCCTGACCAAGATTGTTGAGTCGATCATGGACCCGCCGGCAGCCTCGTCGTCAGCCATTGCCAAGACAGAGAATTACCTCTACTTCGATCCCCGATCCTCGCACGCTCGTGGGGTCGCCGGCGCTCCAGCGAATACCAGTCGACCAGGAGCTCCTACAGGACAGAGCGGCGGGGCAACGCCATCATTCGGACAGAGAAGGCAAGGCTACACTGAGGCCATTGTCTTCACCATAGGCGGTGGGAGTATGGACGAGTATGGCAACTTGCAAGCGTGGGTCAAGCGCACAACGGGACAGGGCCAGCAAGGCGGCGCCAGTGCTGCGCCAAAGACGAGAAGAGTCGTGTATGGCAGCACCGAGCTGGTCAATGGCGAAGACTTCCTCGCCGAGCTCGTCAGGCTGGGTGAGGAGTGAAGCAAATAGGCCGAGATACAGTAATGACTACCGTATTTCACATAGCACCTTCCTCGCACCACGGCCGAAAGCACTTGCAGTGTCTCAGGTTCTGATCACTTAATTCCGAAAATTCTGCACTGTAAGACCGAGTAACTTAATACAGTACACATGTATACTACTATCCCATCTATCTATGCCTCGCTCGTCCAAACCTGGCCCCGCCTCGGCCTCTAAACTTGGCCTTGGAGTTCTTATTCTTGATCTTCAAGCTCTTGAAGTTCATGTGTGATACTGCATTGGGATCATATGTTCTGATCTCACCATCAACCCCATCGGTCTCATTCTCATTCTCGTTATTTGTCTTGTTCTTTTTGCCCTTGCCTTTTTTTGCTTTCGATTTGGCTGGCTTGTTTCCGTCGTTGTCAGACCAGCCATCATCATTAACACTCTCCTCCTCCTCATTATCGTCATCGTCATCGTCATTCTCATTCTTATCGTTCTTCTTGTTCCTGCCCAGTTTCGGCTGCGGCTTCATGACGACTCGTCGCGTCTGTCGTTTCAGGCCCTTTTTCTTGTAGATCACGCGTGGAATTTGCTGCTGCTGTTGCTGCTCATCAGCCGACTGCGCATTCATTTCCGCGTCTTCGAGCTCGCGGAGTGCGTCCATGCCATCTTCGTCATCAAAATCGACATCGACATCTACATCGACAACGTGGTTGCCTTCTTGATGCGTCTCGGCAGGTCGCTGCTTCAGCAACTCTGCAGCAATCTGACTTAACGGCTTCGGCTGGAAGCTGGCCTTCGCCTTGACTGTGACAAGCACAGGACCTGTACGACTAAGTCGTTCATTATCCAGCATCTCACTCCGGCCTGGCATGGACGATGACGACGAGCTGACTGACAGCAGGCGGTCCTTGAAACTGGCCGTGCGCTTTAGACATCTCGGCGTTTCATCCTTTACTCTGACTTCTTCTTCCGCTTCCTTGCCGTCACCGCCATTCTTCAGCCGCGTCTTCACCATCTCCTTCGTCTCTGGCGTCTCACCCGTGTGGATAATCTGCTGATAGCGCACCGTGCTGGGCGTGGCGAAGAACTGGCTCAGCATGAACTTGCGCCCTTCGCTGATGGGCGTGCGTGAGTGCCTTGCGCGGCTGCCCGTCGTCGGGGTTGCGGCAAGATATTGTAGCAGGTCGCCTTGGTGGTTCTGCCGTCGTGAACGCTGCGGGGTGGCTGCTACCGCTGCGGGATATGGTTCTGCTCCTGCTTCTGCTCCTGCTTCTGCTGCTGCTTCTGCTGCTGCTGCCATCTGCGTCGTCGCGTCGTGACTTTGTGTAGCATCATTACATTCTCTCTGCCGTATCCTCGGTGTTCCCACCCCATCAGTCGATCCAGACCCTGGTGGGTTCGACATCAAATCGAAAATCCCCAGCACCGTGCCGTCGCGCTGTGGAGTTGGGCCGATGGGGAGGAGGTCTTCTGGAGCATCTTCCTGTTCTTCATCTTCCTCCACATTATTATCATCACCATGACCACCCACCCTTCCTTCTCCGAACCCTGGCTTTCCCTTTCCCTTACCCTTTCCCTTCCCCTTTCCCCGCTTCGGCGTCGCCACCTCCACCTTCCGCTTCTTCCCCTCCTTCCTCCCCCCAAGTGTCTGCTGCTCCTCCCTCTTCCTCTTCGGACTAGCTCCATCCCCATCTCCATCCTCCTTGGCCTTGCCAGCAATCACATCCCTCACCTTGTTATACTCCCTGTACTTCGCCGCGACCTCGGCGTCAGCTTTGATGTCATCCTTCGCGGGCTTCCTGCCGTTGTGCTGCGCGGCAAACGCTCGCTCATAGTCTTTTAGCGCGGCGCGCAGAGCGTCAGCGCGTGCCTGGAGCGTGGCCGTAACTGGCTGCGTAGGAGAGGGTGAGAGAGATGCCGAGGGAGGCATTGGAGAGAAGCAACAGACATGTGGATGAAGATGCAATTGAGAGCAATATTACTCTGCCAAGGTATGATATGAGAGCCTGCCCGAGATCGGCGAAATCGACTCCAAAGGACGCGTGCACACGTGTTGGAGACGCGAAGCGCGATGAGGGGCTCAGCCTCGCCTTGCCGTTCCTTGGCGCTTCTGGTCCATCGTCCCTTGTCCCGATCTGTTTGCGAGAAGAGGTCACCAAGGGCGTACATGGTATTCAATGCTGGGATGTAAGAAGACACAAGTTCGGGCCCAAGTGTCTCCTCATAGCCTTGCAGCGCCCGAATGAACATCTTCTCTGCCTCAGCTATCTCAAGCATCTTGGCGTTCGCTGGTCCCACCAGTGACTCCAATTAAGGCCTTTATCAGGAAGGAAGCCTTGTCAGAATGCAAAATACCTACTTCAGTCTTGCGCTGACGACAACGCTGAGAACCAGTGCATGACTTACCATAGTATACCATGCTTGACTGGACTTACAATTGTTCTGAGAATGATTCGGGATGTTGCTACTAGCCTTAATTTGGGGAATTAGCAGACTGGGTGGCGTGGACACTAGAGAGTTTCTCTTTTTTCAAGGACGACGAAGAGCACTAAGATCTTTGATAGCTGCATGTGGCGGGTTCAAGGGATTACTTGGCTTTTTCTCGTGTTCTAGTGGAACTGCGTCCAAAGTTCGCAGTCCTCCCTTGTAACGGGTAGGTATAGCGCGCGTTGTCACCATGGCACTGCTGTAAACGGTCTTGGTATCCGTGACTGTCTCCTCAGTAGGAAGGAGACTATAAAGTTCTATAACTTCCCAAGTTTTGCAAGGAGAGTCTTCAGAGCTCTCCTGCTGTACACTGCCTTGGCCCAGTTTCTGTCTCTTTGTTTCATAACTTCAGGGAAGCATAACTTGATCACGTGGTCCCCTGTGCCCTCCTCATTGAGGAGAACATCCACCTTCACGCCCATGTCGGACGCTGCGCCGCCTCGAGATACCACGTTTCGTTCCTGCAACCACCAACAAGGCAGGAATTACGCCTGCCACCGCAGGCTACCGCCCTAGACTAGAATTGAAATTCGCATCGACCGTTAATTATACTGTGAAAGAGTAGGATCGGTCGCTATGGGAATCGTATGACTGATTGTTCTATCTGCTAACAGGTGAGGATTCCAGAGTGTATATATCCCTTTCATATACGTCTCGTCGTGTCCGAAGATTCCAGAACTCCGTGTATGATTAGTAAGCAATTAGTCAGGATCTCGACCTGGCGGATGGTTGTACTCCATGTTCCAACATATACGTCCCCTGGCGGCCAGTTCAACACTATTCTTGATGCCGGCTGCAGTCCTGGTACGGCTATTTCAGCGCTCGCGCCGCAGCTCGCCCATGCTATTGCCATTGATCCATCTGAGAGGTGATCAGCAATGCTTGGTCTCTCAGTGACGTCTCGTCCGAGTTCGGGTCCAACCTCTCGCCCCCCATCCAGATGGCGGCGTCGATCTCATCGTTGCTGCTACAGCCGCCCATTTGCTCGACATGTTAGGATTCAGGACACGAGCGGCTAGGTCCTCAAACCCGGCGGCACAGTCGAGTTGTGGATCAGTGGTCATGCGCGTTTTAGCCCTTCCATTCCCGGCTCCGCCGCTCTCCAAGCTGCCATAGATATGCTCTATGAGCACCTTACAGAATACATGATCCGAGCAACCGGATGAACCACGAACTGTACATCGATCTGCCGATACCTTGGACGCTGACCCCCCCAATGTCAGTGTTCGATAAGACTACCATTCCCCGAAGGGAGTGGGGCATAGGCGGTGATTCTGAGCCTGGGGACCAGTTCTTCGCTACTAAATCAGTCGCCAGCCTTAAACCCCACCGGAACTTATGTTGGGTACCACAAGCCTCGTTATGAAGTGGCGTGAAGCGCATCCCGATATGGTAGGCATCGAACGTGACGTAGCGAAAATAATGAAGGCTGGTGTGGAGAAAGAGAAGGAGGGTTTGACGGGTAGCGTGGCAGTGGTCTTGCTCATGCTGAAAAGGAAGGCTTAGTCATTCAACCCGCAGATAGGAGACCTTCATACAATGCTTTATGTTCTTCACTTGCCTCCTCACGCACCAAAAAGTAAAAAAAAGCCTAACTCCCTCGAACACACAGACAGAGCCCCAGAACCACTGTCTGTAATGATTTTAGTTCCTCTAGACCTAGTCCAGTTCCACACTTCATCCGAAGAGAAGTGGCCTTCTTAGACTCTGGGCTTAGGTGTTTCTCTGTGTCGTTGTTGTCTCTGTGCAGCAACGACAGACCCGAGTCTATCTGAGGCTTGTTGAAAGCGATTGGCGGTAGAGGAATATGTATATTACTCACCTGGTTCCCTGGGGTGATGGTCGAGCATCAGGTAGGGAAGATGTCTCTCTACCACTGCAACCAGTAGAAGGATAATTAACGGATTTACTGACTTGTTGAGTCTACCTACTACTCTGTCTCACTTTCTCCAAGCATCCTCAAACACGCATTTTTTTGCACCCACTTCGTTCTCCTTCAAGTTGATGCGTCGGACCACTTCGACAGCCCCCGTACCAACCCCCATTGCTTTGCCCACAATAACACACTCGCTCACACCCTTCACGCCGTCGGCTTTTCCCATCACACCCGCATCAAACACATGGTCGGCCGTCTTCTCAAAACTCGCTAGCTGCAGTACACTGTCCCTCATTTTTGCCAGCCCAAATCTCGTGATTCCCAGTACCTCGCCTTTATATGTCATCACATCCGCCAGCAGGTACATGTGTCGTGGATCAATTGACAGATCTTTAGTCACTTCTTGGATCTCGGTGATGATCTTAGATCGTGCCGCTTCGATGCCCAGCACTTGGAATGTTTCTACAACCGAGTTGGTTGTCGTTGCGAACGGGTTGACGCCGGGCGTGTTAAGGCAGTAACGCAACCCCTGGCCCGACACAAGAAGTTTGTGCATTTGGATTGGTTTTGGCGGGGTCGAAGATGGCGGCGGCGCTGCTGGTTTGGACGCAGGCAGGGAGGAAATGGGGCCAGGAGTCGAGCTGTCGTCTTCAATCTTGATGCTTGGCTCCCCCTTGAGAGATCGGCCCTTTCCTTTGCGTGGTGACTCGGGTGACAAAGGGTGCTGAGATGGCTCTTGCTTGGCCACAGGGGCCACGTCGACCTTGATAGGATTTTCAGGTCGTTCGAGCCCGAGCTCGATCCTCTTGGCTTTGATCTGATCAGATATGTGGTCATCTTCGGCCATGACGACAGCTCGAGAAGCTAGGGGATGTCCGGCAATATGGATTGTTGGAAGGAAGCGACGCAACAGCTGCAGACGCAGTAGCATATCCTGAGGAGAGCCTTCATCTCCCTTGCTTCCACGCCCACGTCCACTGATTTTGAAGTTCGAGTCGGCCGACAGTTTGATCTCATCTTTGCCTCGCTCCTGGATCTGAAGCTTGGCGCCTTTCATCCATTTGTGCGTGCGGATCTTCTCGCAGATCGTGTGAACCGTGATATCAAGGCCCAGCTCGTCGATGGTGTCCATTGCAATTTTGATATAGAGGCAACTAGGTCGATCTTTCCAATACATGATCTTAATGTATGAGGTAACATCTTCCAAATACAAGCATTCAATCCGTCCTTTGACCACTCGCGCCAGGCCTTCAGGAATAGACAGGTCACGACGACGTTCCAAGCGGCATGTGATAACAGGAGTGCTGATTTCCTTGGAAGCGTTGATGATCTCCTTGATACGCGGCACACCCGCCGTCAAGGACATGCCAGCAACACCAGCAAAGTGGAAGGTCTTGAGCGTCATTTGCGTACCCGGTTCACCAATTGACTGTGCTCCAACCGCTCCGACAGCATGTCCGGGTTCCACGCGGGCTTTCTCGTACTTCTCCAGGCAAAGATCAATGAATGCAGTCAGCGTTTTCCGGGAGATTTTGCAAGTCAACTCAAAGCGATCTTGGGTCGATGGACCAGCCAGCGCTTTGAAGACTTCTTTCGTGAGCGAAGGCGCGAGTTTCTGTTTCTTTGAACCTTTGGCCAGGGCACTAGCCCTTGTGGGTGCGCGACGCAGCCCTGACGTTTCTACTTCCGGCTCGCCACCGTCCATCTCGGGATTCTTTCGCTTCGTGCCGGATTTCGCTGATGAAGGCGTCAGGTCAACCAGCTTCTTCTCTTCTCGTACTGCTTCGAACTGAGCAATCTTGCCCATGATGAAGTCATTGATTGAACGCAAGAATGTCCTCGCACTTTCATGTTGGTCCACGTACTGATCTTCATCGGTATCGTACCTCAACTCGGTGCCGTCAAGGGCCAGACGTGTCAGGGATTTCTGCTTGGCCGAAAGCTTTCTCTCTAATACTGACTCTATCTCCGTTCTGCTCAATCCCGAGTCCTCAAGATTATACGTCGTAGCTTCAACATGAGAGAATGTTCGCTCAAAGTCGACCGGTTTTGCACTGGCCTCCATGTCAACAGGATCCAACTCGTCGTCGCCAAACCTGAATTGGACAATATGAGACTCTGAATTGCGAACAGTACGATCGTACTGAGCCGAAAGATCCTCCAGAGATTTCATCAAGCGACGAGACATGTAACCTGTCTCAGCAGTCTTGACTGCAGTGTCAACCAGGCCGACACGACCACCAATGGCGTGAAACAGAAACTCGTAAGGCAGGAGACCGGAGAAGAAGCTATTGGAGACAAACCCTTTGGAAGGTGGTGACCGTTCATGCTTGGCAAAGTGTGGTAGTGTTCGATCTTGGAACCCGTCCTGCACCCGTTTGCCCTCAATATCCTGCTGACCAAGAAGAGCTGCCATTTGAGCAACATTGACTGTAGATCCCTTGGATCCTGATGTTGCCATAACCATAGGGGTGTTGTTCTTGCTCAGCTGCGACGTGAGAATGCCAGCGATGTTGGTACGTACTGTCGACAACACCCGGACTTGCTCCGCCTCTAGCGTGCCGGCATCGTCCAGACCAGGTCTCCTCTTGAGCTTGCCGGCCTTTGAATCCGCAGCGAATTGGACACATTGATTGAAAACGTCACCGATCATGTCTGACTTCGTCTTCCTCAGCATGTCAGGCGGTGTGACATCACTGATGCCGACAGAGAAGCCTTGATTACCGAGCCAGCGTGCACATAACTTGGAAATACGGTTCATGCCACGAGTAGCCATATCGGGACCAAAGTCACGATACAAGACATAGCACAGTGAGTTTTTCTTCCCTGCACCCACGGTTGCCTTGTCCATTCTCCCGCACATGATTTCCGAATTGTAGACACGCAAATAGCTATCATCCTGTAGGTCACGGTGCAGACCAGGATAGTAATCCTTGTGGTCTCGACATGAAGCCTCCAGGTTGACCATGACATTCGATTGCTTGTTTGGTCGCATGAGTACATTGAACACCTGCTTCCCTGTCCAAAGGCATTGCGGTTTCAATATTGAAGGGGGCGGTAATTCAAACCTTTCGTGACTTTCAAACATGCCTGCGCATATGGTGGTAAATGTCTTTCGATCGTAGAAGATATCGAGGCTGCTGAGGAGGTAGGAAGCAGTGATGAAATCTTGAATGGCGGCAATGATGGGCTCTCCATTCTTGGGCGTGACCAAATTGTGCTTGACACCCATCAGCTGCACAGCCTCTGTCCTCGCTTCTTCTGTCTGGGGCACATGCAGGTTCATTTCGTCTCCATCAAAGTCAGCATTATAGGGATTACAGACACATTCGTTCAGCCGGAACGTTCGATGTGGTCTGACTCGAACATAGTGACTGAGAATAGACAACTTGTGTAGCGAGGGCTGTCGGTTGAAGAGCACAACGTCTCCATCCTCGAGGTGGCGCTCCACGATGTCGCCATACTTGAGATCCTTGGCTACATGGTCTCGGTTGGCGAATTTGAGCATGATGCGGAGGTAGTCGCTGCCTTTCTTCAAAACGAAGTTTGCGCCTGGCCACTGTGCCGGCCCATTTTGGACGCGCTCGCGAAGTTTCTTAATGTTATGTGTAGTTACGACTTCCGGGTAGGTCATGTTTTTGGCGACCAGGATGGGCACAGCAACCTCATTTATGGCCAAATTGGGATCAGGAGAGATGACGGTTCGAGCGGAGAAGTCGACACGCTTGCCAGACAGGTTGCCTCGAAAGCGACCTTGCTTGCCCTTTAGACGCTGTACAAAACCGCGGATGGAGCGGCCAGACTCGGCCTTGGCCAGTCCCGGAACATCACTGTTGATGTACATGGCCAGTTGCAGACCAAGGTAGTCCCAGTGCTCTACCAGGCTCTGTACGGGAGCACCTTTTGCCAAGGCTTCTTTCAACAGATTATTAGCGTTGATGATGTCGCCGAGTTTGGCTGTAATGTCATCCTCGGTGCTTGACCCTTCTTGGCCGACCGATGGTCGTATGCAGACGGGTGGAGCAGGCACATAGCGCCAGAGAAAAGACGAAGGATCGGCTTTTCGTAGCCCGAGCAGTTCGCGATCAGCATCCTTGACTCGACGGAACAGCTTCAGGACGCGCAGGGCATTGAGGTCGTCATGGGCCTTTTTGAGGTGCTTGTCCAACTCGCTGTTGAGCTGACGTGCGCTTGTGAATGACTCGTCAAACAAGACCTTTTCTACTGGCGGGACTTTCTTTGCTGATGTCGAGCTGTTGAATGTCTTGAATTTGTCATGTGAGATCTTGAGAGCGGCCGAGCCAGCTTTCCGCACCACTCCGTTGACGGCACCACATTCAAAGCATGTCTTTGCCTTTTTGCACAGGTCAGCTACTTTGTGGGTGATGCTTGCTGTGCGCAGACCGTCGCCTTCTGCACGGCGGAGCGCAGCAAGAAAGCGTCGGCGTTCGGACTCGGCGAGTAGGATGGCAGAGCAATCCTTGCAGATGCTCTGGAGGATTTGGATGACCTTCTTGAAGTAGCCAACATGGAAGACAGGCAGGACCAGAGCCACATGGCCAAAGTGCCCGTTGCACTGCTGCAGCCGCTCGCCGCAAGTTTTGCAGATGTCGTGTTTGCCGGAAATACCCAGTCGCGGGTCGAGCGGCCCATATTCGGCATACGCACGGCCCTTGTTGAGGTCGAAGAGTCGACGGTCGGCAAGCTGCACCTGGGAGCGGTTGACAATGTCTTGATCTGAACTGAGCCGTCATAGGTTAGTCAACGAACGACCATGGCTACGCTGGTCTGCGCTGGTCTGGTCATATCTTACAAGACTCCAAATTGGAGCGCTCTTATCACTTTCGGGGCATCGTCAACCACCACTGCTTTCCCTGGCGGTCCAATAGCAACTTTGGTCGTGGTGGTCATCGAGTCACAGCCGATCAGAGAGGCTAAGAAGCGAAATGGCAGAAAGAGTCAGGGACCCAACGAATTTGGACTCAACGGATGGCAGGTGTCAACGGCATTGAATGCATCAACAAATCATCAAATTATCAAAAGATCTCAAGACTGATCCGTCATAGAACTGAGCGGCTGCGCTCAAGAAAAGTGGGTGACCACAAAATTCCAAAAAGGTTTTTGCCCCGCCCCACCCCGCCCCGCCCCTCCCCGCCCATCTCGGGGTTCTTGTTCCCGGAACTAATACTCTACCTTTTGTAGCTGTAGTGTTATTGTAGTGACCAACTCGCCTATCTTGATAGATGACCGATAGATTACCAAAACGCCCTGCTTTGGAACTCCTCCTTACTGCTGTTCCCTTATCCCGACCATTCAGTCAGCCAGGCGGTAGCTCACCATAGTGTCTACGCGGTGGTTGCTGGTGCTGAAACTTCTCAGCTGGACCTTCTCTCCGTTCTTGATCTCCTTGGAATCGCTGTCTCCCCACTCGATGGGCACGTCTGAGTCTGCGTCGGCGTAGACGAGTACATTGAAAGTGCAGTTTCCGTCCAGAACAGGCAGGAAGGTGACCGACGCTGTGATTTGGCGGAAGATCGCCTGTATCTCCCCTTGAATCTGTTCCTCGGTCTTCTCGGGCGCCGACTGTGCGGAAGCGGCGTCGTCTGGCGCCACATTCTCCTTGTCAGAAGTCTTCCTTATCGGCTTCTGCTTGGACGCCTTGTTGAAAATTTCGACATCGAACTGCCACCTCTCAACATGTTCACCCGTTTCCTTGCTCGTGATAACCACCACTAGTTTTGAAATCTTGCCGCCTTGCATCCACGAGTTCAGCTGCTTCATGATCCTTTTGATGTATGCTTTGACCTGGTCGTCCGACGAGACCAGCATGTTGAGTCCATATTTCTTGACTGCGGTAAAGTCTTCAGCGGGATAGACCCCTCGTTGAAAGAGAATTGTATGAATCGAGTACTCGAAGAACTCAGCGACCGTTTTTGCAGAGCCTGGGCGAATATGAGCATGAGACTGGTGTCCTGGGCCTCTGGCACCTACCTTTCAAGGCAACCTTGTGCACCTGTGACTTGTCTCTCTTTTCTGGCGCCATGATGGCGACTACGAGAGCGGCACGGGGTCAGAACAGCAGGTGCAGCGACGATAAGATGGGAATACATAGGATGTCAACATTATACCCGTTTTGGCATCTTGAGTTGGTTAGCCGAAGATATCACGTGCCAAATCCACTAGTCACCCGCTACAAATCGGTGAATGCTCTTTATTCACGCTAATCGTCTGCATACATCCCGTGATGCTAATTCAGTTATATCGCATGGAAAAAGCAATAGAGGAGTTGCTAGAAGTGCGACCTCGGTATCACGGTAAAGGTTGATATCGCTGCTGTCAACAATTGTGAAATTCAAGTCACGTGATCTAATCAGCCATTCAGTTCTGACACCTACTGTATTCGGACTCAGCCTGTTTAAAATTAGTTGGTGATGTGGGACGAAACGGAGGAAAGAGGCCCGATCACTGGATTAGGTTTAGTCCAATCCACTCTATCAAGCGATATGATTGGCTGCTTGATATTCTCCTGAGGTCTTGGCACTCATCTGCCACGTTTCATCGGTAGCTTCGAGAATCTCCTCCTAGACAGACAGATAGACAATAGATGATCTGATCTCACGACTCGAGCGCAAGAGGCGCACCCTATGGTAGACTATCCATCAGGTGAGTCGCGGAACTCGGTGCGTTAATTATGATTGGTGTCCCCTCGAACGCGTTACCTGATCCCTTGAGCATAGCCTTGAAGGATGCCTTATTAGTGCGTATGACAACAACGCAATACAAGTATTGTCCTTTTCGAAAGACTTCTAGTCCTGTAGATCCCATTGCAGTTGCTGCTCTTGAGATTAGTCCCTAGCGTTTACTAATGTTTACCATTTCCGTCATGAGTATAATTGCCCGTCACATCGTATTGAATGAAGCAGTTATTCCAACATTCGTCCAGTCTATATATGCACACTTTCACATCCTACACACATGGAGC
The DNA here is from genome assembly GCA_003709845.1 of Chaetothyriales sp. CBS 134916. Classification (NCBI taxonomy): domain Eukaryota; kingdom Fungi; phylum Ascomycota; class Eurotiomycetes; order Chaetothyriales; family Domatiomycetaceae; genus Domatiomyces; species Domatiomyces globalis. The sequence continues at coordinate 98,505 of QQXO01000017.1, read as the reverse complement.
TATGCATACCGTAGTACCAGAAGGCCGTAGTCCGTCAAAGGAATATTACTCTGGCTATGAAATCATGCGCAGTGTCATCACGGCCTTTCAAAAGCAGCAAAAAGTATCTGTTGCCCGAATCTGCTTTCGAGGAAAGATTCAAACCGAGCATTGGCAATCCCGAGGAACTAGAACCGCACGCTCGCGCGAGTATCAAAAGTAAATCATTCGCTTATTCGAGTTCAACCACACGCTATATAGAGGTCCATACAAGATACGGCCTTCATCGCTCGAGTGGCCATTCGCTTTCACAATCCCGACACATCACTTCTAGCGACCCGGAGCTCCAAAAACTCGGGTGTCGCATTCAAAGCCTACGTGTACTTCCCAACTGTGCTATCTCCATACCAAAGCACATCAACAGCATTCAGCATCAACCCCTACGACCCCAAAGCCCCCATACTAATTCTCGACGCTCTCTCACTTACCCTCAAATCGCACACAGCCATGATAGCCTCTGCATTCTCAAGGGACTGGTTCGCTGAATATAAGCAGGACGAAGCGAGCCATAATATTTCCTTTGACCCTGTGATTCCCCCTTTGGGTAGGACCGAGGTCATGCCGCACGAAGACATCTCTCTTTCCAAATGGTGACCTGGCAAAGGCTAAAACAGTAACTTCCACACCTACACTATCATGCGAGATTACCATATGAAAGTCGACACAGTCGTCCGACATGCCGACACTAGCCATGTCTTTTCGCTCAAGACAGTACATCCATTCTATGTGCTTTATTGGCATCCAGAGAGGTACGATAGGCGACCGCCATGCGCCAATGATGGAGTTGGTATAAGTGGCAGTGGAACTGGTGGGTATGAGGATCTAGAGCTTGATCAGCCCCCGGCATACAATGCGGATGCAAAGCCTCCGAGGCATGACGAGTATCAGGTGGATACATGAAGGGGGAAGTTTTGACGAAGGCCCGAAGATGTGAGCAAGGCTGTTTGGTGGGGCGGAGATCGACAATAATTTGACAAATGGTCCTAGTTTGATGGCGTTCATGGAAAGGTTGCGGAAAGATGCATGCATTCATGCTTTGTGTTTGACGGTGAGGAGAGTTGGTCAATGTGCCACAGACCTCGAGAAGTTCTAAGAGAAGAACACGAAGTTCGCAGAAAAGATTATAGCAAAAATAAAAGAATCATCGGCTCGCTCACAAGGCTATTGGTTAAACATCAGCGGACTTTCGGACCGATCAAGAGTGCATCTTGCGGCGCTATTACCACTGATTGTAGAAGGTCGCCTTAGGTGGATTGGGGGGTTGAAGTGAGCAGGGCAAATAGAGGCCTGAGGGTGGGTGAGTCTAAGGCAACATTTTGCGCCAGAGCATCATTAATAATTGGGGAAGCCTGTGAGCAGCTGAAGAGGGAGATAACAGAGAAACAAGAGCGGTACTTAGTGTTTTGAGAATTGTCAAACAGACAAAGAAAGCCATAGGACTGTCCTCAGGAGAGAGTGAATGGGCAAGGGCGGTCCTCAATCAAGATACAGGTGCTAATAAATTCGAATTCTAGGGCCTAGCTCGAAGGACAGCACAGAGGAATCACGGATGTTAAACACCTCGTATATCGACTACTGTACTACAGAACCCCGCAACGAGCGACTCAATCCCTACTCGGGAGCATTATTCCGTGATCTGGTGCGTTGCTGGATCCTTGTCGTGAACATGGTCAGGGACACAAGAGTTCGGAAATATTGACTAAGGTGAAAGTGGTAGGTACTGCACCGTGGCGGCCGACTACTGCATTCTATCGTAGGTTAGTAGATGACTTGCAGTTCGGCTGGAGTTAAGATCAATTTCAGGTGAGGGCCGCGAATTCGGCACGGTGCACAGGCCAGTCTCTGGCCTTAGGCTATGTGGATATAGCGTTTCCTCTATTAAGTTCATCGATCTGTCTAGACTTGGAGAGTTGCCCGTTCTCGGTCTATCGGTATGTGTCAAGGAGGGAGCCGCGCGCCATGCTCGAGTATTGTCGTCTCCGAAGACTCAAAAGTAGAAGAAGTCCAAGCGCCGTGACAGGGATTCCCTGGACACTGGTGTCTGAAGGCTGACCGGGTTGGGGATCTGCACATCGGAGTGGGACTGAAAAGCCCCACGGGGATTTTCTGCCGAAACTTTCCCTCCCAGTGGCACTATGCTTGCCTTGGCGCGGTCCAGTCATTGGAACGGATATGCACGCGTTCTGTAGTGAACATCGACTTATTCCAACACTGCCTGATGAGAAGATGGCACAGTGCCCTGGGATGGTCGAGGGCCATCCGCTACTCCTCTCCGTTACGCTCAGCCACAGGCACCGCGCACCTGCCGCACAAGCATTTTACCCATAGCGCCTTCCGCCTGACGGCCACACCCGCCGACATTGAACGCCGTATCGCCGCCATCCCGATCGAACGGTACCGCAATTTCTGCATTGTTGCACACGTTGATCATGGTAAAAGCACCCTGAGCGACCGCTTGCTCGAACTCACTGGCACGATCCAGCCAGGAGCCAACAAGCAGGTGCTGGACAAGCTCGACGTAGAGCGGGAAAGGGGCATCACCGTCAAAGCGCAAACATGCTCTATGCTGTACAACCACAACGGCGACGACTATCTGCTGCACCTGGTTGACACCCCCGGCCATGTTGATTTTCGTGCAGAGGTATCCCGCAGCTACAAGTCCTGTGGCGGAGCGCTTCTTCTCGTCGATGCCAGCCAAGGCGTCCAGGCACAGACGGTGGCCAACTTCTATCTCGCCTTTGCTGAAGGACTCGCCCTTGTGCCAGTACTGAACAAGATCGACCTGCCCCATGCCGACCCACCACGTGTCTTGGAGCAGATGAAGGACACGTTTGAGCTCGATCCGTCTTCTGCTGTCCTCGTCTCAGCAAAGTCTGGCAGCAACGTCGAGGCTCTCCTTCCTGCTGTGGTCGAAAAGATGCCGGCGCCCACCGGCTCCAACGACGCCCCTCTGCGCCTGTTTCTTGTCGACTCTTGGTATTCTGCATACAAGGGCGTGGTCCTGCTGGTACGCATCTTCGACGGCACTCTCAAAGCCGGTGACACCATTGTCTCCTTCGCCACCAATAACAAGTACACTGTTGGTGAAGTGGGCATAATGTACCCCCATCAGATGCCCCAGCAATGCCTTCGCGCTGGGCAGGTCGGCTACGTCTACTTCAACCCTTCGATGCGCAAGTCCACCGAGGCCAAGATCGGCGACACCTACACTCATACCAACACACAATCGCTAGTCAAGCCGCTCCCAGGCTTTGAGGAGCCCAAGCCCATGGTCTTTGTTGCTGTCTTTCCCGTTGACCAATCCCAATTTGAGCATTTCTCCGACTCTATCCAACAACTGCTACTCAACGACCGCTCGGTCACTCTCTCAAAAGAATCCTCTCTCGCCTTGGGCGCCGGCTTCCGCATGGGTTTTCTCGGTACCTTGCACTGTAGTGTCTTTGAAGACCGCCTCCGCCAAGAACACGGCGCCTCTATCATCATCACGCCGCCCACCGTACCCTTCAAAATCCGGTACACCGAAGGACACGAAGCCATCATCACGAATCCTGCAGATTTCCCTGACCCCGCAGATTTCCACCACCTGCATATCGCAGAAACCCTGGAGCCCTTCGTACTTGCCACAATCACCCTCCCCGATGATTACCTCGGCCCCTGCATTGAACTGTGCGAGTCTAACCGGGGCATCCAGAAGTCACTCGAGTACTTCACGTCTAGCCAAGTCATTCTCAAGTACGAACTGCCCTTGTCTCAGCTCGTCGACGACTTCTTCGGCAAGCTTAAATCCATAACCAAGGGGTACGCTACCCTCGACTATGAAGACAGTGGTTACCACCCCAGCCACATCGTGAAACTGCAACTACTCGTCAACTCTATCCAGGTTGACGCGGTTTCCCGCATCATGCACCACTCCCTCGTCCGATACACCGGCAAAGCCTGGGTCACCAAATTCAAAGAGCACGTGGACCGGCAGATGTTCGAGGTTGTGATCCAAGCTGCGGTAGGACGGCAAATAATCGCTAGGGAGACCTTGAAGCCCTTCCGGAAAGATGTGTTGGCTAAGCTGCACGCCAGCGACATCAGCCGGAGGAGAAAGTTGTTGGAGAGGCAAAAGGAGGGAAGAAAGAAGCTGAAGGCTGTGGGCAATGTGAGTATCGAGCACGAGGCATTTCAGAAGTTTCTTGCCAAATAAAAAAGGAACAGAAGAGAGTAGATTCTGCAGTGCATTAGCAAGTCACTTTGACACATGGCCGTCTTTCTGGTCCTGCTCCCTTGAATCATTACTTACATGTCTTAGCGTCCGCCGTTGCTTGTTGTCATCACCCTGCGATCTGCTAGCTTTTACTCCCCCAAGAGGAAATCAGCGTGCCAAAGGATACAGATATCTGCAGCAGCCCCAAACTCTGCTGCACATGTCTGTATACAACATCCGGGCTAGTACCTAATTGCCGTTCCACCAGCCGCGGAATATGTCGATGAGTTTAGAAGAGCCACAACGATGCTGCTGCTGACTCATCGCTTCGCATTTGGTTCTTCTGGTTTGTTTAACTTCGGATCATCGTGACCTTGATCATGGCGTAGCTGTTGCTTCTTCCATTGCAAAGCAGATCTGGCTGATGGGATGAAATGAGCTGTGGTTATTGCAAAATATGTGTGCTATCAAATTTTTAACCCCTGAGTCGAGGAGTAAAGAAAAAGAGACAAGGCTCCTCCATTTTCAAAACACTGGGTTCTTAAACCCGCATACGCGGCTACTTGCTAGCATACGCGCACTTTCCAGCATCAATCTTCTTCACCTCTGCACCCGGGCTGATGTCGAAGTCGAAGATGTCCATCGGCAACCCAAGCGTTGTGCAGGCATTTGGAATCTAGTTCACAAACAAGGTCAGTAACTTCACCGATTCGTACAGGATGTCGCAACTAACGTCGACAATGCCCGCAATATGACCTTCGATCGGGATACAGCTTAACATCAAGTAGACCTGATAATCATCGTATCCATATCGCTTCAGATACTCAATTACCCTAAGACAGCTCTGCCTATACGCCACCGTGGCATCCATGTAGTGCTGCTTCCCATTCTCATCGACGCTGAAGCCTTCCTATCAATCTCGTTAGTTTTGGCCAATCCGATTTATACCGCACAACATTTTGCGCCCGCCCACTCAAGAGCCGGAGTCAACTCACAAAATACAGCATTCTTCCCGGGCTGAACTGCGGCTGGACGGGTCCTGGAATGTAAATCGGGCTCTTCCCGCCTTTCATCCCTAGCTTCTCCTGGCCGGCCTTGATCACATCGAACTTGATGGTAATGATGCCTGCAATCTCAATTGCGCCACAGAAACTGATCTCCCCATCTCCCTGGCTGAAATGCAAATCCCCCACGCTGAATTTGGCACCCTTGACGTGCACAGGAAGGTACACCTTACTGCCGCGAGAGAGATTCTTAATGTCGCAGTTCCCGCCATGCTCCGGTCTCCCCGGGATAGTGCGCGCGCCTTCACGCCCGACCTTCTCCTTGATCTCGTCGGAAGCGGTGCCGGCGTGAACATTGGTGGGATTTGGCGGTTGCGCCACGGTACGTTTGAGGGCAGTGGTCGAGATGAGTTCAGCCTCGCGGCGGTTCCATTCTGCAAGAATCTCGTGGGACGGCGCACAACCAAGAATGCCAGGGTGGATAAGGCCGGCAAATTTGACTCCGGGGATGTGCCGTGAGGTGCAGTGGATGCCAGAGAAGTCCCAGATTGCCTTTGCACTATGATGCCGTTAGTGCATGAGTTTTAAAAGGTGCGGGCAAGGAGATAGGAAGGGAAAGTGGGCTGTCTACGCTTCAGGATAGTGGTCGTCGAGGAAGCCACCTCCATTTTCCTTGTGGAAGATGCCCGTAAAGCCCCAAGGGTGGTCTTCAAAAGGTTGGACGTCTTGGATCTCGACGAGAAGGACGTCGCCAGGTTCTGCAGTTTCGATCTCGAACGGGCCAGAGAGGTAGTGAACTTGAGTCAGATCGACGTTCTTGACATCGTCCGCGCTGTCATCATTCTTGATTTGTCCGCCGGTCCAGTCGAGGCATTCGATCTTGACGGTCTCACCGTTTTTGATTGTGCTGCAGAAGGGAACTGAGACAAGTTAGGGCCTGTGGAAACGCCGTAAGCGACCAGGCTGAGATCACCATCCGGGTGCCATCTGTTCTGGTAAACTTCAGTGTCTTAATCTGAAGTGTTAGCAACTTGGGGTCGTACGTGAAGATAGGGTTGCTCCTTCGGTGACTTCTCAAGGTCGACCTTAAGGGCGGTACGAATCTTGCCAGGCATGTTGTAAGCAGCGATACGGGCAGAGAATACTAGGAATGGTCAAATTTTAGCTACTGTATATTGTAAGCTGCCGAAACACTTCTTTCAACCTTGATCAATTGTAAGTGCCCGTCTTCATATGGTCATCTCCGTTGTATGTGTGCCCTTCGTCCCTCTGCGGGGCATACGTTGAATACCCCACACCGTTGTTGATAAGCACATCCTCGTCAAGGTGCTTATCCTTGGACTGTCGGGTAATGAATTAAGCTTGCAGCTCAAGGAGCACTTTGTGATACTCCAGGTTAAGCGCTTAACACCGTCGACCATCAAAACTTCGATAAGCAGTTGTGACGTAAGGCGTTGTGGACATGACCGCTTGTCTATCATTAGCAACAGAACTTCAAGACACGCACGATCTTAAACAATCCTGTATTTTAGCAATGTAGAAACTTATTGACCAATTTGTTACTCCCGTAGGAACCGGAAGAGCTCGAATAGGTAAGAATTGCAAGCAGATGAGAGGTTCTCCTTCTTCGCCAATGAGAAGAAACAAGCTAGTCATTGACCATCACGGAGCTGGATAGTACGCGCTGGAGGACTGGTTTCATGGTGGCTTCGCTCCAAGCATATGGCATACAAGTCAGAGCACGCAAATAGACATTAATTTAAGTGATTGATGCTATTTTAAGAGCGAAGAGTGCGGGGATAGCTGTGCTGTGGATTGCGCAGATACGCCTCGGCGGCTTTCAAAATTGAGCTTTCCGTCATCATGCGCGCGCTCTCTGCAATACCGGTACCGGTAATAAGAAACAGCTGGAGTGTGGCGCACCTTTGAAAACCGGGGTCAAGCAGTGCTAATTATTTCACCTGTCAAAATCCACTTGTACAAATCTCCCGCGGTTTGATATCAACTGGATCCGGATCGCCTATACCTGTTCAAGGTACAGCAGCCACCCGAAGGATTGGGTCCGAGGCAATCATTTCGGCTGCATCTGCGGCTGGATCTCGCTGATGCCTCGGCCAGCTAGTGTCTAGAGAGAATTGACATGCATACGCGCACTAGACCTGCGTCCGACAGTCTTACACTGACTCAGCTCAGCTGCATATTGAGTTCATGCCGGTGATATGAAGATGCGCATATCCGATGGGAGAAATGGAGAAGTGAAGATATCGCTCTTTTTTCCCCACAAGTTGAGCAGACTATATTTTGTGCCGATGGCATGGCAGCTCAAGCCCTGGTAAGTAAACACCAGCACGGTATCTCCAGCCACTGGCTTCGGATGAGTCAAACTTTTGCAACGAAATGTTTGAATTCAACGGTGGCCATCCCAAATGGGATTGATTGAGCCATCTGGTTGATCTTACCGTAGTAATTTCAAAGTGGGCGCGGAAACGCGCCAAGGGGTAACTAACCGCCCTTGTTCCCGTTTGGCGCCTGTGGACTGTGCTACACAGCGCAAGGCTGTATCGCAGCCAAATCGGAATTTGCTGTTAACGATTGAGATCGTGAAACCCGGGCGTAAGCATCCACAAACGTGTACCATCAGTTAGTAGTTTGACCAGGTGTCAATACTCCGAAGTTTTGATGACATTTACTACGGAATTGTAGTTGATCCAATTTGCTTTGGTATGTTGGGTCCAGGGAATGTGTGATCCGTCGAGCCAGGGGACGACGGGAAGAAGGCAACAGGCAGGAGCCGGGCATTCTAGCGACATTCTAGCCTCAATGCTCTTTTGCCTCCATGGCGACCGAGTGGAGGCAGAAATGGAAGGTGACCAAGGATGCAGGGCTGCCGCCACTAGGGAGTTAGTTTGCCATCGCTTAGGCGAGCTGCCACGAGGACACGTTACCTTTTTCGTGCGCGAAAGGTGCAAGGGTCAGTAATGAGAGCATTTATTCCAGTAGAAGGTAGAACGACTGTTGCTGCCTGGGCACGGGCGCTCAGTTTAATGAATTTACTTGCTTCTGTGTGGCGCGACGTCGCCGTTGCAGAAGGCAACACTGCAGCGCATCGAGCTTCCTTCACAAGCAAGGTTACTACTGTAACAGGCTGCCTTCTCGGCGAACCGATTATCCTTAACCACTCACACCCTTTCAAGGATCTGTTTGTCGGTTTCCAGGTCTGGAAGCCGAGTTTCGGGATGGGTGTGGGTATTGGAGACCAGGCCTCTACCCACTTTCTCCGTTAACAAAGCTCCGAAAGGCGTTGGCAGTCTCGGATGATGTGAAAGCGCACCCGGTTGAGCCGGCCAACGACGCCAGCCAGGGCTAGGTAAGAGATGCGCAGGGGTAAGGATAGACGGCGTCGCTGGATCATGCAGGAACCGGTTCTTAATCGGTGTGATCTCATCGCGAAATTGACACCTTTTTGCTTCTTGAATCCAGCACCGGGCCAAGCCGACAGGTTTGTCTTCGTTAGGCATAGCCAGAGCAATGAAACAACCTACATACTTCCGCCCGCGGGTCGGTCGGTCAATATTCTCTGCCACCTCGGTGGCAGGCTATCGCCTCCAGCACTCACGAATCATACCTGAGATCGCATCTGAGAGTTCGGCGTCCCTTGCATCCCCTTGGATCTCTCGCTGTTGCCCCTTGCCAGGGCCAGCAACCCAAACACAGAATTTGTCCCAATCACGCGCTTCTCCCAAGTGTTCTGTAGTGTCATTCGCTGTGGCTGGGGACCGATTACTCAATCCATCCAATCTTTTTTTTGTGACAGTTTAAACTTGGTAAGTCTCCTAGCTTCCGCCTGGGAAGGGGGCCATAATCAAGCATTCGGGGATGGACGACTAGCTCTCTTCCGGCTCGCCTAGTTTGCAACCGTAGAAACGTAACAGCCTGGAACCGCGCTCCCGGAGCGGCCCTGGATGCTCCCTGCATGTGACTCTTCTCCCAAAAGGAATTTCTGCTAGCACAGGGCTCTGCCGAGAGGGCAAACCAGGGGTCGCCTACAAATGTATGGAATCTGTTTCTGACATCTCATCTTTCTTTTTTCCAAAAGTTACACGTCGTTCTCTCATTTTCCGCTTCGCTTTGTTTGTTGTCGCAGTTCCAGGCCTATTTGTCTTGCTCTCCCTGCCAGATCAGGCTCTACTCGCCTCCCGCTCGGCCTGGCGTAGTCCACCCTTGCGACTCATCAGCACATCAGCGCCGCGACCAGGACTAGCTCTGCTGTCAAATCTATCTGTACCATACAATCGCCCGTCTGGCACCGCACTAATTGGCACGCCCCTGGTGGATAAAATCAGCAAGACACTCTGGCGCCGATTTGACACAGTCAATCTCAAATTCATCGAGCGACTCTTTCGCTCCCCTTCACACTCCTTGACACAACCTCGATTGCTGTGCACTGTACAGAAGAAAGTACCAGTTGCATGCTCGTTGGCAGATCTGGAAGATCTCCTTGTACCACCTGTGTACTATATTCAGCAGCCGTTCGTGGCTGGCGGAACTTTGACCCAGTCTGGTCCGCTTTACGTACCCACAAATCGTAAGTCAACATTCCTTCTCACCCCTTACTGTGCATGTGCATATAAATTCTTCCTACCCAACAGTGCGGTGGCAAGGATCTTCCCTTCTAACAGCGCCTTTTGACAGAGCATAAATGATAATCACAACACCACTCTTGATCACCTGCGACATGGGTCGTGGAGCATACGATACCACCGGCGTGCCCAAGCCCAAGCCGCCACCGCCGAAGCGTCAATGATAAACTGTATCAGCACCCTTTGAGCGTCGCCTGCGCTGCATTTTCATTTCAATCACATTGAGAGGGCACAAGACCCTCCTCCTGCCTGCGGCGACGTCGCAACTACCCTCGATCGTTGTTGCGAAACCGTTGACCAGACACCTGTTCAACATACACCTTTTAATACTCTGAGAGTTTTCGACTACCCCTGTACAAGTAGTGTCAAGATTACTTTCGAGCGTTCAGGCGACCTGAAATGCATCTTCGAGCGACGGCGCAGCATCATGGGAAATCAAAAGGGCACGAATTTCTGTACAACTATTGTGGTATGGCAAAAGTCGTTTCGGTGTTTTCGGATAGACGGCTTATGGGACTTGCAAACTGATTTGCAACGAATAGACTTATGACTCAGGTCAACTTTGTATTAGGATTAGGGAATAGGTAGATGAAGGGACGAAGTGGCTGCCTGCAGTTGTAGGCTCAGTGAGCTGACACTGCACCATGTACTTTAATGGCCTTTCACTAAGGACGGACAGAGGAAGAGGAGGGTACTGCTAGGACAAAGTGATGATAGCTTTGTGTGACACTGTTAAAGCGAAGAATAATAGTGCTGTCATTGTTTCAGTGCGCTCTCATACCCTTCGTCCGCGACCCTCTGATGTACAATTCGAATTTTGAATTTAGATGCTGTTTCTAGGATTTGTGAGTAGACTTGATTTGCTTATAATAGTACGTGCCGTACGTAGTGACTGCCCATATGCTACTGCCTGCCATATGCTACTGCCTTATTACACATACCATCACTGCTCTTGGCGCAGCTCTAAAAGTTAGCCTGTTTCAGGCATCTGGCTGGTCCCCCCACTTCCTGTCGACGCAGCACATCCGTTCATCTCGTCTTCTTGGGTACCGCTCTTCGTCTTTGAAAGGCTCTTAAAGTAGCGCCAAGTTGTTTCCACCAGCTGAGGCCCGCTCCATCCTATCCGTCACCTGATCAAGCCACCCACTCTACAGTAGTCGCAGGCCGGGGGCCCAGCAACTGTATACGCTCTACTTCCTTCTGTGTTCTCCCGCGAGCGAGGACCCGTTGCTGCATTCCCGCGCTCATACCCACTGACTGCTCCCGGGATCCATCAGATTAGGAAGGACTCCTCCATCATCCAGACCCGCATTTGCAAATGGCAGAGACATCAGCGCCAAAACCGAGCAGCAGCGTGAAGCTAGTGCTGCTCGGGGAAGCAGCGGTTGGGAAGGTAGGTTGCACATTGTCCAATAGTCGTTATTGTCCTACACATTCCCGTCACCATGCACAGTTCGGTACCCGGTACCACCTGCCTGCACCACGAGAGCTCAGACAACATAAGTTGAGAGAGGCCCAGATACGGCTGTCATCTCTGCTGACCTGCATAATTTCAAATCCCCAGAATCATGCTGACAGAGCTCTCCAGTCGTCCCTCGTTCTTCGTTTCGTCAACAATGATTTCCAAGAGAACAAGGAACCAACGATCGGAGGTACGCTTTCTCTGCCCTTGGCTGTACCATATGGACTCTCGTGGCTGCGATATGCAGTGCTGGAGAGGCCTGTACTGAGTGAAGGCTGACCATTTCTGTCACAGCCGCTTTTCTGACGCAGAAGATCTCTTTGCCGAACAGGATAATCAAGTTCGAAATATGGGATACAGCCGGCCAGGAGCGTTTCGCTTCCCTGGCTCCAATGTACTACCGCAATGCGCAAGCTGCCCTTGTTGCCTATGACCTGACTAAGCCGACCTCGCTCACCAAAGCTAAACACTGGGTCGCTGAGCTCCAGCGGCAAGCCTCTCCAGGCATCGTCATCGCTCTTGTCGGCAATAAGCTGGATTTGTGTTCAGAGGTGTCCGCTGACTCCTCATCGGAACCCGATGCCGCCGACGGGCCTGATGCAGAAGGCGAGGCAGAACGCACCGATGAAGGGGATGCGCGAAAGATTCCGACCAGAGAAGCCAAGGCATATGCTGAGGAAGAGAGCCTGCTATTCTTTGAAACTAGTGCTAAAACAGGCACAAATGTCGCCGACGTCTTCACTGCAATCGCCAACGCCATTCCAGAGACATCGTTGAAGAGCTCACGGGCGGCCATCAGTGGCGGTACGCAGGCAGCTCTCGGCGGGGCTTCCAGTAGAGCCAACGAAGCAAGCATCAACCTTGCGGACAGAGCAAAGCAGCAGAAAGATAACTGTGCTTGCTAGCTTGATAATTGCCTGCACATTCACGAGACATCAATTTTTTGTGCATCGTTAAGGAACCGGCGTCGGGCATAACTACGCTTCTCGATATGTGCTACGGCAGGAGTGAGGACTGACGATGCATTCTCGTGCTGATATCATTGAGCGACTACCATTTAATCCAACTTTTTTCATTCGGTCGCAGTATCAGTGACCTTGCTAAATTTGTTGTTTGATTGCTCAGTAGCAGTTAATTAGCAGATGTTTTGGTTCTCCCGGTAATTAATTATGCGTTCAGCTAAGCGTCTGACGTCACTGTTTTCACCCTTCGTTGACCCAACGAACATGTGTAATTAATACACCAAAGCTTCAGCGACATCCTGCCTCACTGCCTTCATCTGCGTCTCCTAATCGACAGCCCCCATTCCTCTGCATTGACAGCCATTATGCCGTCTCATTTCAACGAGCGTGTCAAGACTATAGCAGCAGAGGAGGTAGAAAAGATTAGAGCACAGACGGTTGATGCGGTCAATTCACGGGCCTACCTCTATCCTATTAAGGTACGTAAACATCAGCAGTTATGTTCCATCTGACATTACCTAGGGTATCTACTACTTCGTATCCCACAGGGACCTCTGGAAGCCTCTCAAGGCAAAACTGATCCCCACACTTACTACGGGAGCTGGAGTTACCGTTGCCTGCTTCGTATTGTTGTACCTGCCCCAAGCAGCCACTATGGCATTTACTTCTGGACCAGCGGCTGCCTTGTCAGCTGCACTCTTGACCTTGAGTCAGAGCTCAGCAATTACTAATTTGATATCCAAGACTTGCTTCACACAGGAGGCTTTGATCGACGAATTCGACGGGACGCTTCTGTCGAGAGGCTACACAAACCTGGTGGAAGATGGGAGACAGGTCAAAGCTGGTGGTGACAACATTGCGAGGCTGGGGAAACTCCTCAAGAAGCCTTTCGCTAGGCTGGCGCCTAGCGCAATTCTCCGCTACTTGTTGTATTGGCCCCTCAATTTCATCCCGGTCGTGGGAACCTTTATCTTCATTCTTGCTCAGGGCAGACGGAATGGTCCAGCCGCTCATGCCCGGTATTTCCAGCTCAAGGGATGGTCCAAGACGCAAAGAGAGATCCACATCGAAGAGTACCGAGGGGCATACACCGCTTTCGGAGTTGTTTCATTTCTGATCGAGATGATACCCTTTGCTGGTACGGCTTTTGTATTCACCAATACCGTCGGTGCAGCACTGTGGGCAGCAGATCTGGAGAAAAGTGCCACAACAGCGCCGACGCTGACAGAACAGGTGAAAAAGGCCAAGTGAGCTGAATTGATTGACTGAGCCTGGATTTTCTGACACGATATCCCACGACAATACAAATAGAGCATAGAGGGAGACGGTCTGAACTAGACAACTCAACGTATCTAGAGCTAGGACACCGAAGGATGGGTTAACTGGCAAGGTGAAGGTGTTGTGTAACATCGCAATGTCTGGTGGAGAATCACCCCTATCTGACACTTCTACCGCTCATGCGACTAGTTCGAAGTCATCGTTGCGCACGGCGCTGTCAACCGGCACAGTTGGGCTCAGCGTTGCGACGAAGAAGGAGCATGACAAGCAAACCGCAGACATCACTGGACTTTACACCTTCCCAGATAAGCTGTATTTGCACCTTCCATTCATTATATGCAAGAAGTCTTCTTGGCAGTCATTCTGCCACAGCAACGCGGTCAACTACAGGACCTCACTCTTCTTCAGTCTTCTCGTTTCGGATTTGGCGTCTTATTGTCTCCTAGGCAATAATGATATTTCTGTCGGATTTATTTCTCAGCTTGGTCGATTGATTTCATTCACTCATTTTCTCTCACCACTTTACTCCAGGTCACTCAGTCATAGTCACCAGTTTAAGCCAACTCCATCATTACGAACACGAACGCGAGTACTCCTGTAGGGTCCTGCGCAAGACCGTGCAGCGCGAGTTGCGGGCGCTTGATATCCCCATTCGAGACTTCTGATTCTAACTGGCTTCCAGTCCCAGCGCAATGACCCCAATATTCAGCACTCTTAGTCTCTGCATGGTCGCCGTTATCTTGTCAATTCCTGGAGGATTGGTGGCTGGGAGCCACCATGACAATCTACATGATCTGAGTGCTCGCTACAAAGGTCTCGCCGCAAGTGCTACAACAGTCTACCAGGTTGCTGTCCATTCTAGTTCTTTTTCAGCAGTAGCACAGTGGCTCTGACTTTCTTCCAGGAAACCATCTGCGGGGCTGTCGAAGTCAATTTCACGGATGCTGATATCAAAAAGTACTCGATCATTTGCAATGTGGACTTCCCGGGCCAGAACATCTTCCCGTTCCTTAAGGTCGCATCCTTTGATGAATGCAAGTCATTATGTGAAGAATACAACGAGCCCAACGATGGCCCTGCCTGTGCTGGCTTTGTTTTTGCCCCCGAGCGAGTTAATGGTGCCGATGACTGCTATCTCAAGTCCTCGCTGAACCACCCCATGCCCGCCACTATTAACTTGGTCGGTGCCACCACCCTGCTATCTCCGACTTCGACCTCATACGATACAGGGAGCTCCATAACATCAACCGCGTTCGCTGCGACGAACAATCAAGGGAATGTGACAGACTCAGGGCTAGGAATTGGCAATGTTGCTTCTAATGAAAGTGGAATTCCGACCGTTGCAAGCGTGCAGTTGCTCGGTACAAGCATTGATACACCGACCAGTCAATACGTCAGCCATGTCCCTGCCCTTCCAGTGAAGTTGGCGTCATCAGTCCTCAAACCTGGTGTCAATATTGATCTGATTACCGACTTCCCCCTCGCAAGTGACACCGGCATCTATACCAGCAGCATCACCACATCCTTGAAGGCGAAGCTCCAGACAATGAAGACAACACCCAAATTGGCAAGAGACGGGGGCAAGGGAGGCATGCTCAATGGCACACATGTGGTTTATTTCTGCGACACCGGTGTCACGTCAGACGGTCAGCTGGTGTCCCTTGTATCCAGTTCCGTGACAACAGACAACAGTATGAATGGGTTGCAAGACAGTGGTCTCGAACTTGTTGACAACATCGGTGAGTGGCAAGACGATGTAGGTCGTATGCGAGGATTCGCACCGATGACAGTGGGCGAAGAGTCTTTCAACACCGCCATGTCTGGTTTTGGCTATAGGTATGCCATCTGGCCAGAATCTTCGCCCATTTCCATCAACCTGACCCATTCACTCATCTACGCTTCCATTGTCTACGACGAAGTCAACATGACTTCACAGGCATACGAACTATCACCCCTTGGAAACACCGTGCTGGTCATAGCCAGTGACCCTATTTGGGGCCCGTACGCTGCCCGACCAGTTACACAGCTCTTCCAGCAGGGAGAGACCGCCTATGGTTCACTGGGCGGCTTCCGTGCGTGGGGTAAGAACGGGCCTGGCAATGAAGATGGCGAGATTTACCTCTTTGGCCAAGTACCGAATGGTGTGTTCGTGGCCAAGACGATACCATCGGCCTACACGCTTCGTGCTTCATACTCCTACTGGGATGGACACCAATGGGGGGTCACTATTCCAGACCCAAGCAACCAGGACGCACTCATCTTGGATGAAGCTGTGATGGACTTCGATCTTATCTATGCGCCATACTACCAAACCTTTGCTATGATCTACCTTACCAATATGGCGGACAACACATTCTACTACCGGTTCTGCCGGCCAAGAAACATTATTCCACCCTACGAACAGCATGGGCTGTCTGATTGGGCTGAAGCCATTAAGAGCTGTAATTGGACGGCAAGAGAAGTCTTGTATGTGACGCCGCGACCACAGCGCGAATTCATCTATGCTGGTGGTGTCCATGCTGGGTACTATGGTGAGGATGACATGGCTAATGGAGGGCAGAAGATGCTCATCAGCTGGACATCCAAGACTGGCGAGAGCGCAGCTAGTCCTGATGCTGGGTATGCCCACAACACTGCTAGTGTGAACTGGGGATTAAACACAGTCACCAAATGTCCAGACGGAGTGGATGGCTGCTAAGCAGGTAGTCCTGTCAATGCGATATAATTGAGCGGGCCTCCGACGGTATAAATTGGGCATAAGTATCGCAACTCAAGCCTCATCAGCATGGCGGAGTAGGATCTGGAGACAGTTTCATTGATGTGTTGCCGGTGGTTCTCATGGGAGGTTGTGTATGAATATGTACCTGAATAGCCGCAACAACCAGTCCTGAGGACAAAGGATGCACAGGACTTACATCCTCAAACATAGCACAAAAGAAAATATAACCTGAAGTGGTCTCAATAGTTCCTCCATAGTGACTTTATTTCCTGTGCGGCATTCGCCTAGACAAATCTCGCAAATATGCCAAGTTTTGCGTCTGGCTACGCCAAGACTTCCTTTCTCCACCCACACAACTGCGCCCTCATCCCTCCGATTGACATTAAATTTCACCTTTGGCCGATTTCCATCACCGCTCCTCTCCATCCTCTCGTCTAGCGGTCAAGATGCCTACTAGATTGACCAAGACGAGAAAGCAGTAAGTGGCGACCATCACTGAACCCCCTCAACTGAACAATTGTGGCGACTTCTGTCTATAACGAGAGTGACAATTCGTCTCAAAGACAGAGCTATGCTGACTTTTGTTACTCTCTCCCTGCAGCCGCGGCCACGTTTCGGCCGGTCACGGTCGCGTTGGCAAGCACCGCAAGCACCCAGGTGGTCGTGGTATGGCCGGTGGTCAACACCATCACCGTACCAACATCGACAAGTACCACCCGGGCTACTTTGGCAAAGTCGGCATGCGATACTTCCACAAGACCCAGAACAAGTTCTGGAAGCCTACTGTGAATCTTGACAAGGTATGGCGGTATCCTGAACAAAGAAAAGAAAAGTAAGAGAGAGGAAGAGTTACTAATGTGTATTCGGTCAGCTGTGGTCGCTCATCCCCGCCGAAACCAGAGAAGCGTACATTTCTCAGAAGAAAACCGATACTGCACCCGTTCTTGATCTGTTGCCGTTGGGATATTCCAAGGTGTTGGGCAAGGGAAGGATACCCGAGATTCCCTTGGTCGTGAGGGCAAGGTACTTCAGCAAGGAGGCCGAGAAGAAGATCAAGGAGGCCGGTGGTGTGGTAGAGCTTGTTGCATGAACCGGAAGGCATGCATTACAACTTTTTTGGGCAGAGGCGGGGCCCAAATGGTAGTTCACCTGCCCACAGTAGTGGGGATGGCTACAGTGCTTGGGGCAGCAGAAAAAGAGTGACCAGTGATTTTCCAGATGTGGGTGGCTATGGTACTTTGCACACACAAAAAGGAAAGTGTGTGAATCCCACCCCACTCGCTCACTTAACAGCATCTAACAGAGTACGGCTTGTGACACTGAAAGCGAGAAATGGAGTATCATAATTTGCAGTTCTGACGGACTCGGCTCTCGAGAAGATAGCTGAACAAACATCAATAAAAAAAGGTCAGCAAAAAATTAAGAGTCGATACCGAGATATAGGTGACTCCCTTCTCTCCCACGTCCAGTTCGGCAAGTTTCCATTGTGCAGACCTTTTTTTAATGTTTCCACGGAGAGTTTCATTGCTAGACATGAAACACACAATATTAAGAGAGGAGAATAACGAACTACAGTAAATACTAACAGATTCAATATTCTGTGCTATTTTTAGTACTGGTTTGGATTTCAACACACATCTACTGCCAGTATAATAGGGTCGTCAGCAGGTAGGTCTCACTCATATCCTGGCGTGCTTGGCGCCGCCTGTTCTCTTGCCCCCGTCATCATCCTTGTTAGCCGCAGCTTCCTCCAATGTATCGATGACAAAGCGAATCATGTACTCGACCATTTTGGGGGGTACGTCATGGCCGACACCGGGCAGGACGACATCGTGCAAGTAAAGGCCGCCATTTTCAAAGAAGCCGCCCTTGCCACTGGCCGCTTTTAGCCACTGCATAAACGGCTCGGCCTGCTTATACGGCACGAGCCGATCGGCGCCGCCGCTGAGGCAGAGGATGCGCTTGTTACCAAAACAGCGCGCCATGACGGGTTGCAAGGCGGCGGTCTCGCGCTGCGTGTGGGGGAGGAGGTGCTCCTGGCCCTTGAGCCGACCGGCATCGCGCAACGTGCCGAAGACAATGCCGGCTGGATCCCAGCGCCGGACGCTGTCGGCAAGGCTCGGAGGGAAGTCCGCGCTACTGATGAAGTGCGCGCCATTGCCCTCGAGCCAGGCCTTGCGCTTGCTTAGGCGCGCGCGGTCGGTCATCAAGCGCTCGTAGTCGGGGCAGCCAATTGTGACTATCGCTGCGGTGACGCGTGGGTCGTGCAACACGCACTGCCAGGCGGAGTGGCCGCCCAGACTGACACCCAGGACGATGTGTGGGCCTACATGTCGCCGGGGTCGCTCTCCGACCGAGTCAGGGAAGACATAGCCTGGCAGGTAGTCGATCAGCTGGCTCGTATCGGCGGAGGTGCCCTGGAAACAGCTGAACATGTCCTGGGCGTGAGTCTCGTTGCCGCCGCGCCAAGCTTCATTGGCGAGCGGGCTCACTTCGCGGCTGCCGTGGTTGCGCTGGTCGAAGCTGGCGGCGATCAGGCCCCTTTTATTATTATCATCATGCCTTTTGCTGTTTGCTGGTGAGGCTGATGGTGACTGCGACTGGATGTGTGTGTTCCATGAGGCGATAATATGGGCGGCAAAAGGTGCCATGCATGCCTGTTCCTGTAGACGGGGGTGGAGCAGCCAGAGCACGGCGACGTCGGTGCATGACGGGGGTAATTCTTCCAGTCCATATACGGTCACGAGGAGGCCGGCGATGTGGTAGACTCGCGAGGAGACAGGCTCCGGGTGCGGGATGGACGCTGCGGTGGAACCGGAGGGCGACGGCGAGCTCGAGCGGCGCTGCGGCGGAGACGTGTAGGTGAGGGCAACAGGGTTGATGCCCGGCGCGGGGTTGGGAGGCATTGGAGGAAGCGACGGAGAAGGAGCGAGACCAATGTATACACACTCCCCAACAATTCAAATCCAGTGCAAAATCGAGGTGGGGGGAAGCACACCTCATTGCCGCGGCTCAACGAGGGAACAATAGCCTAACTCCTATCTCCGATAGAAGGGCCAGTAGCAGGTCAGGCTTCACTTGTTGCGCGCGAAAAATGCTCTCAGACTAGCCTCAGTGTCGTTCCAGTCGCCGCTCACCTCAGACAGGCTCATGCTCTTGCTATTGTTCATGCTCATGTTCATGCTCATACTTCCCTGGATCCAGCCGGGCAGTTTCTTCCTGATCCGGTCGGTAGAGAATCGACTGTCCACCAGGAGAATAGCAGCATAGTCTTCTCGATGTCTGATTGCCCTGCCAATGCTCTGATTGACCGCTCTCATGCACGCATTCTCGTAAAAGTCTCGACCGGCAGCCCTGGCTTGGTTCTGGCACTCTTTGACTGACAAAGCCTGTTGGCCCGCCAACTCCTTGGCTTTCAGAGCTTCGACGTGTTCGATCTTTGCTCTCCATTCTCCGCTGTTAACGTTTGGGAAAGGCAAGCCGACCGCGACGACTGCTCGGCCGAGTCGGTCGGAGAAATTGATTCCTTCTGAGAGCTTACCACCGACGACGGATAGCATCAAGGCGCCATTACCAGCGCCAATTGCTTCGGTGTAGTCTCGCAGCAGATCATCTACGCTGGCGCCCTTGCTCTCCTCGAAAATGGCCTTTGACTGGAGAAGTGATGTCAAAACTGAGGACTGTTTCCATGCTTGCACGACTTGAGCGAGATAGTCGTAGCTGGGAAAGAAAGCTACCACTCCGTCGGGAACTGTCTGGCACACTCTCACCAAAGTTTTGCCCAGTTCTTGGATGGTGGCGTTGTTGCTTCGCTGGTCAAATGTGAACTTCAGAGGCTGTCCTGTCGATCCACGCCCTACAGCTTGTACATAAATGTTTTCCTTGGGAATGACATGGCCGAAACTAAAGGTTCGTAGTCGGTCTTCAGGGAGATAGGAGAAGAGATAATTTGCATAGTCTGTCATAGGAGACATGGTGCCGCCGGCCAGAATAACAGCACGTGCGTCCTGGACAATGTCTCGGAAGTGTTCTCGAGGGTCCAGCAAGATGTATCTGAGGACAATGTCTCCGTCCTGCTTGGAAATGAAAAACCGACCTTCTGACGCCGGGTTCATGAGTATGATTAAGAAGGTCTGGAAGTGGGTCAAAACGCCCTTGTTTCGGTGGTTGTTTTGATCCGATGCTTGAGATTGAAGGTAGCCTTCCACTTTATACGCAAGCTTGCTCTCGTGAATGTATTGAGCAAGCTTATGGGGTCGGATCTGGTCGACACCTTTACCGGACATCAGCTGCGAGGCCGTTACTTCGATTTCACCAGATTTCAGGTTGGCAGAAAGTCGGTCTAAGCAGTCAGTGATAGAGTTAAGCAGCCTGACGACTTGCGAGACGTAAACACGATTCTTGCCCTGGAGCTTGTTCTTGAACTTGTGCACATATGCCAAAACTTGTCGAGTTGCCAGCTGCAACTGCCCAAGCCGTAGCGTGGTGGACAAGGTGTCGGCGATGGCGTCCATGAGATTATGAGCTTCGTCGACAATGACAACATTGTCTTTGACTGATAAACCCAGAGCGTCACGAGCTGACTTCTGTAATAAAAGCGGGTAGGGAAGAGTGAGGACTTCGCTAGGAGCGACAGCTGATCGAGAGGCATAGTAGGGGCAGATTTGCGCCTCCTTGCCGAGAAAAGCAATGTCTTCGATGTCACGCACTCGAGCCAAAGCCAGATCGCGGAAGGATGCAACAGCCTCGCCATCCTTCTTGGTCGGTAAATACGGGCATTTGTGGTCTTTGGGAGTGCCAGGTTTCTGAAGTTCAAGACAGCGTTCATTGATTGCGGCAGTGGAAGAGAGCTTCAGAACTTTCTCATTTATACAGAGATTCTTCCTCGAGCTTAGAGGCAGATGCTTGACGCTTTCCTCGAAGCGATTTCCATTGCGATTATGATTGTCGCTAGGATCATCGAAGCTCGATGGCGGCTTCACTCGACGCAGCTCATGGATGAACTGGGTCAGCTGCGAGTGGGTCCGGGAACAAAAGATGATTTTTACACCGGAGGCTGAGATGCTGTCGTCTTCCTCGGCCTTGGGGTTGAGTTGATCGAGCAGGGCTCGAGTAGTTGCAGATAGTCCTGTATCAGTGCTGGCGGCATGTGTACCATCTTGGGCGTCTGAGTCGTAGTCGTCGAGGAGAAATTCATCACCGTCATCTGCATCAGCGTGGGCTACATGGTCTAGACGCTAAATCGGTCAGACACACAACATGATCTACTGAAGTGCTTACAGGTCGTTTGGATGGTCTGGCACCATCTCGGCGCGGCCGTTGCGGACGTTGGTCCTGGCGGTCTCTGGCGCGGAGCTTTGCGAGCTTCTCCTCAAGCTCTTGTCGTTCTCGGAGCAGTTCTTTGCGGCCGATGTCAACATCGGCTTGTGCCAACCAGTCGCCTAGGTCGGCCTTGCTAGCACCCGCGAGCTGATCAATGTCTCGCCGCGTGTTGTCCCTCAGCCATGTCAAAGCGGCGCATATGAGACTCAACGACTTTCCGGTACCGGTGGGGGACTCGAAGATACCCACGTTACCGTTTTCAATGCACGCGTAGAGGTTCCGCATGAACTCTAACTGGATGTCGTATGGCTCGTACGGATGACAGAACTTTGCATGGCTCGGCTCCATTGCAGCTGGTTTGCGGGAAGTCCCGATATTACCAAACTGAGTGCTGGCCAAGGTCAAGGACTGGGGGTACTGTTGAGGGTACTGTTCCTATGCAAGCATGCTACGCGCGATCTTAGCCGATGGAGCAACAAGGCCTTGACCAGTGGGACGGACGCCTATGTCTAATTTCGCGTGTGTCTAGCATCCCTGTATGACTTGTGGGACTGCCGTCATCACCGTGAGAGGGCCCAAATTTTCGTAACTTCCTTCTTGAATATGACGAGCACGAAGACGGACTCGGCGTTGCTGTGAGAACACTGACAACGGTCAGAAATGGGCAATTGGAAGGGCCACTAATTTCAATCTCGACCATGGGAGCAATGAAATCAAACTGGTGACGATCTTGTTTCAGCGAGGTCTGAAGCCCACGCAAGAGCGAGTACCTAGACCTTGTTTCAACATCATTACTTTTTCGCCCCCATCACAGGAGACAGGGACAGGTCTCAGAGTAGTGGCCTGTCTAAGCTTTTCAGGCCTTTTAGGCCGTTGAGCGACGTTATTTTTAAGTTTTGGGCGACGTCTAAAGACCGAGTTTCGGGGATTCGCTAGGCAGACCCAATTGGGGCAACAATTGGGGCATTGCTAGCACTGGTGGCGTGGCACTTTGGCATAGTTCTCTGCTCAGCCTCTACCATTCCAAGTCTGGGACCAGACGGCGGCTTTGCCTGCGGACTGCTACCGTCTGCTCAAAGTATAACGTCTTGGGTTCAGTTCCTTGATCTTCCCAATTCCCTGGACATGTCTCCAAGCTTGCAAGGAGCTGCCGAAACTGTCTGGCCTGACTGCCGTCCGTGTCGCCCCGCCTTGAATGCATAAGCGCGCATACTCTTAATAACTAAGAAGCCTTGACTGGAGGACAGTCTCGTTGCTCCTGCCTATCCTGTACAGAGTGCCAAGTCTATATATAGTCGTTCCTTCCAAAGAGACACCCAGCATTGCTCTCGTCAGCATCAGCGACATCGCCATTTGTGCTGAGGGTCGCTATCATGAATTACCACACCGGTGCCACCTTCTACCCGGGAGGCGATGACTCCTACTACATGCCAGAGATTGTTCAGCCCTCTCCCCACAGGTACAGAACAGACCATTTCAGGCCTCCCAAGCCCTTATTGACGACCGTTGTTGCAGGGCTGGCGAGCACCCCATGGACATGGCACAGAACGTTGCGTCTATGGAACAAGTGGCACAGGGACGAGATCCACGAGAAACCCCTCTTCTGAATGGTTCTCCCCAGCCAAGTTCTCAGGATTGGCACCAAGCGCCGACCCCCCAGAACATGCCACCACCCGTGACTGCTGCTCCTACGGTACCGGTACCGGTACAGCAGCAACAACAACAACAACAGCAGCAGCAGCAGCAGCCTCCCGAGCCTTATCAACAGCCGCATTATTTGACCGGTCCCGCTGAACAGCCCAATTTCTCTCACTTCCCTGTTATCCACAACCCCGCGCCCAACATCCCACCAACAGATGAGCAGAAGGAGAGCACTTTGGAAGCAGCGCGCGCCGCAGTCCTGAGCTGCAATGATCCTGATGTTCAGTTGACGTGGGCGCGCGATGCTCTAGCTTATGTTGAGACTACACAACAAAATGAGTCGCGCATGGCGCAGGTACATGGGCCGCGACCGCGGACACCCAGAATCGAACATGTGCTGAAACAAGACTCACTGAAGATCGTCAACTTTCTTGCTGACCAGCACCACCCTACGGCAGAATTCATGCGAGGCATGTGGCTTGAATTCGGCAAGTTTGGCGAGCGCATTGACAAGAGAGAGGCCTTCTACAGCTACCAGAGAGCATCGGAGAGACGATACGCGAGGGCCGACTACCGCATTGGCATGCAGTTTGAGTCGTCGAATGATGCACTGAAGGCCATCAAGTACTATCAGAAGGGTGTCGATGCTGGAGACTCTGCCGCCAATTACCGACTGGGGATGATGACACTGCTGGGCCAGCACGGCCAGCAGCAGGATTTTGAGAGAGGCGTGAGGATGATTGCATATTCGGCCGCTACGGCAGATGAAAATGCCCCCCAGGGAGCCTACGTGTACGGCATGCTGCAGGCCGGTGAGCTGGCTCAGATCAAGGTGCCAGAGGAATTCGTGCCCCAGAATCTAGCCTCTGCGAAAATGAACATCGAGAAGGCCGCTTATCTGGGATTCTCCAAGGCTCAACTCAGGATGGGCTCCGCATACGAGCTTGGAGAGCTCGAGTGTTCCTTTGACGCTGCCCTGTCAATGCATTACTATAATCTGGCCGCACGACGAGGCGAGCCAGAAGCAGAAATGGCCATTAGCAAATGGTTTTTGTGTGGAGAGGAAGGCGTCTTTGAGAAAAACGAGGTTATGGCCTTTGAGTACGCTCAGCGCGCTGCTCTCGACGGCCTGGAAACAGCTCAATTCGCCATGGGATATTTCTACGAGGTTGGCATTCATGTCAAACCAGATTTCTCTCGAGCCAAAGAATGGTACCGACAAGCGTCGGACAATGGCAATCCCGATGCGTCTGCTCGGATCAATGCCATATCAAGGTCCAAGACTCTGTCTAGGAAAGATCACGAGCAAGTGGCCTTGAGGAGGATTCGCGGTCAGCACGGCAGTGTGCACCACGCCAACCCGCCAATCCCACCCATCCGCGAAGTTGCATCCCCTGCTCTCGACATGCCTGATCCGTCTCGGCTGAGCCTGAGCTCAACGCCTTCCAAGCCCTACTCGGCCGCTCCATACCCAGAGTCTGGCACCCCTGCGGCAGTGCCAATACCTGAGTTCCGACCGAACTCGGCCTTTGGCATCAATCCCAATCTCCGACCAAATTCGGCCAATCCAGTGCCCAATCGATCTAATCCATACGGCCCACCTCCAGCTCAGCACCGTTTCTCGTACAGCAGCATTGATCATCGACTCGACCCCAAACCTAGACCTCCACCCCCACCGGCAAGTGGAAGCTATGGGTCGCAAGGACCTCCGCCTCCGCCTCTGCCTCCCAAAAACAATACGCCATCGTTACCACTAGGACTACAGCAAGGGCAGCCCACGCTACCGCCACCACCGAAACCACGAGTGGACATTGGGTTCTCGGCTCCTCCAGACCCAACGGGAGCCGATCGACGGATCCGACCACAAGATCCATACCAGAACCGACCACCACGAAATGCATCCGTGCCAGCACCTGCGTCTGGTTCTGGGCCTAGGCCAAGTGCGGGTGTGGCAAATAAGCAGGGCCGGCCAACGCCGATACCGCCAGCAGCAGCAACACCACCACCAGCGGCTCAGCAAGCATCAGCAGGGCGACAAGGGCAGATAAAGCCGGCGAAACTGACGCCCAGCAAAGCACCAGCCAACGCGCCAGCGTCGTCGCAGCGACCGACTGGCGAGCCGAACACGGTGCAGGCCAGTGCGGCGAAGAAGCCGGGGACGGGCCCAAAGACGTTTGAGGAGATGGGGATTCCACGCACCAAGGAGAAGCGTGATTGTGTAAGTGGAATACTAGCTTATTGTCATTTTGCAACACCGATACTGACATTTGGCAGATTGTTATGTAAAGTGATGTCGAAGCGATATGATACCCATATAGATTTGCTTTTGTTGGAAATTGTAGAAAGTGTCTCCGATCTGAATGCGAAGCACCCGTCACAGTCACAGCTTGTCTGTCGCATGCTGAGGTCTTGGCGGCGCTGCGCAGCCTATTTCATTCGTTCATTCATCATTAGTAGATAGAGACACATCAGACAGAAGACAAACAGATTCAATCGATAGCTCCATAGGCGGCCCACGCTCTACTCGATCTGTGTTAGAGATCTTCATATGTCTAGCTTGGAAAGCAAAGAGGGTGTAGGGGCTTGCGATTGGATTTCAATGCTATCTACAGAGGCGCTGTGTACACGAAGGTGAGCAGGGAGAGACCACACTATAATGCCGCTTTCTGTGACTCCGGACTCTCCTTGTCACTCCCTCCCTGCGCAAATCTGTAATCCCACGGATGGGGTTGGCTGCCTGTATCGAGACTAACTATACTTACTAACGAACCTGCTACGCCTCGCAAACACTCTGCGAGCGGCGTATCCTGCCGCTCTCTCAATTCTACACAGTCTACCGGACTGTCGGGTCAACAATGCTCGTCCTCACTTTAGATCTTTAGCTACAGGGTTGTGAAGGTCAGATTTGGATCCCACCAGAGAGTGAGCATTGCGGTCAATAGAACGAATACCAGATCTTATCTTGCTTAACTGCATAGCTCGTTTTGGGTGGAAGATGTGGCGGGCAAGGCGTTTTCGCAATTAGCCCCAGAGATCCTTGGACTTCAGGAAGTCCTAGCACATATTACTGTAGGCATGTTGCTATGTACATACCTCCATGTCCATGGAAGGATACTTCTCCAAAAACTCAGCCACATCTGCTAAGATAGCGGTTGCACCAAATATTCCACCTTCTTCTCTCACCGAGGCACAGGTGGCATGATGTAGTGATATCTCACTAGCAGCGGAACCATCTTCAATGAGCAAACAATCAATACCTCGATCAATCGCTTCTCGAATGGTACTCGACACACAACAGTCGGTAGTCACTCCAGCAACAACAAGGTTTTTGATACCCTTGATTCTAAGCATGAGGTCAAACTCGGTGTGAGTGAAAGCTCCGCGTCCAGGTTTGTCAATTACAGGTTCACCAGGAATTGGGTAGAGCTCTGGGATGATATCGTGACCTTCCTCTCCACGAATGAGAAGGCGCCCAAGTGGTCCAGGTGAGCCTATTCCCAGGCCTGATGCATTGTTCCGCGATCGAAATGCCTCGCGAGGCGACAGTGTGGAGAGATCTGGTCGATGTCCTGGAAATTAGGAAATTAACCAAGTGAGATCTTTGTGCTTGAAAGGGATTTGATTTTGCTCGATCCATATTCTTTATATGCTTACATACCTTCACGGGTATGGTAGACAGAGAATTTCGCTTTGCGAAAAGCAGCCAATAACCGCTGCAACCCTGGTATCAGAGCTTGCACAGGAGAAAGATCGTAGCCTTGGTAGTCTAGATAGCCACCAGTAGAGCAAACTGGTAGTACTAGAGGTCAACTTTGAAAAAGGCAGTCGTAGCAAATGGAATGGAGGAGGTTCAGCATTTGTCACTCACAATCTTTTTGCATGTCGATAATCACCAACGCGGTGGTAGCTGGCGAAAAGGCCCCATCGTGGGGCCAATTGTAAGGTTTGCTCTTGACTCGGCCTTGTTCTGGGCCTGACATGATAAGACAGTAATTGGACAAATTCGGGGGTGAAGGTGCAACGGGGAAGTCGCCATTATATACTTTCGTCATGGCCAGGAACTTTTGCTCGTGTCCTGAACAAGGCGCTTAAAAGTCTAGCTTTCCCCGCTAGGCGAGGGTTTCCATTTTTGACACTCTTAATGCATCTTGTCTACGAAATGATTGAGAACGCAGGAGATTGCTTGATTACTATAGGTGGACACCTAGTATGTGGATTGAGATATGTCATCTTGTACAGCGGGTCCCTTTGAAGGACACGCTAAAAATCCGAACTCATTCTATTGTGGCCGGTGCAGAATCAACTGGCAGAATGGTGGCATAGCATGCAACAGTGTTGGATAAATTGCTGTTTTAGTTGAACTTCCTTTCCTCAACTTTAGCAACAGGTCCTTCATAGATTTTCCTAGCGTATGTGAAATAAAGCAACGCACTGATTGCCATTAACCCCAAGAAAAGCACACAAGCCCAGTTGAAGTTGGTTGCGGTAACATCATGGGAATTGGGCCAGAAGCTCCAGAAAAACCCCCAAGTTGTGTATATCAAAGCGGTTATGTTGACTGGCAGTCCCAGAGGTCCAAGAGACCAACGGGACGGCGGTAATGGCTCACTGGAAAAGCGTCTGATCACAATGCATACAATGGATAGGATGTAGGTGGCCATCAAAGCAACGGTCGAGAGGGAAAGGATTGCGTTGAAGGCAACAGTGCTTCCGATGTTGATCAAGGAGAGGGCCATGCTATATAAGACACTGAAAATGACTGAATTCACTGGAATGTGCCAAGACTGATGGACCTATTTGAATTGTTTGGTTAGCTCCATAGCCAAGTGTTAACAGTGGAATAGAATTGACTGACATGACCCATCCACGTGGAAAAAGGAAGCCCATTGTCACGAGCAAACGCAAATGTTTGCCTAGAAGCAGATGCCATTGAGCTGATTGTTATGAAGACCAGAAGTAGAAGTATCAAAAAAGTCAAGCCTGTAGATGCAGGCACCGAGCCAGTTGCATTTTCAAAGGCGTAAATGAAGGGAAAGCCAGTCGAAGATGAGAGTGCATCATCTAGATTACCAATGCAAAACAGAAACGTGAGAAGAAGGAGGTATGTCAGAGGGACATTGACGAAAAATGACCAGATCATCGTCTTTGGAACAATGACACCGGCATTTTCGATCTCCTCCGACATGTGGGCAACAGAGTCAGAGCCTGAGAAATGTTTTAGTTACAGCACGGGTATCGGTGAATTTGCAGTAAGGCCTACCAAGAACAGTGAACATAGCGCTTACTTGACCAACCAGTGTGGCCAATCCCACGTTGGGCCAATTCGCTCCGTTGTCGGTAAAATTGACGAAAACGGCAGATGCTGGTTGTTTTGGGGCCATGACCAGAAGAACGACAACGACAGGGATCAAAAGAAGGACATGACATGAGACGAAAACACCTTCCGCGAGTGGGAGATGCTTCGCTCCAAAGACATTGAACAAACCAACACCAATAGCCGATGCCCAAATCAGGAGAGTGCTTTGCCACTTAGCAGGCTCGTGGTCCGGGTTGTTCAAGGATATGAGGCCTTGAATTATTCCCCCAACAATCTGACAATCGACTGCGACAATACTCTGCCAACAGATAGTGGAGAGCCAACCTTGAGAAAGAATCAAAACAGGGGTATGAAAGGCCAGAAATTAGAGACACACCTGACACATAGCTGAGAAGCTTCTGATATTTCCGAGGAGCGAACTCAGAAACCCAATGATACTGACCGCCGGCCGTTGGAGCCCTGTTGATAGTTAGATCTGGGTGTAAATAATTGCAAGCTCAGCAGTACATAGCAGCCATTTCCGCAAGAGAGCAAACAACAAAAAATTGACCAATGTATGACCAAGTCATAGACCAGAACAGCCCTGGCAGACCACCGGCTATAAGGGCGAGAGTGTTTGATCTGCAGTTGGGAGAGTTAGTGGAGGGGGTAACAGGTGTATCAAGTTAGACGGACGTGAGTAGAATCTCCCAAGTACCCATCACACAGCTTGTGAATCCAATCGCAGTAAGAATCCTGAAGTTCCTCTGCCTGCAGTCAGCACATGGCGGCCACCAAGTGTTAGTGTCTGACAAACTCTGAACTGTTGCTTCTTCCCCATACGCTGCATGTCTCTTTGGTCGTGTGTTGTAAACCCAACTTTCATGTCCTTGTCAAGCTCTGCCCATTCACAGGCTGGGAGAATAACACCATTGTCCCTGCCTTGTTCGATAGATACCTGGTTTGTCTCCTTGGTTTGGAGCTCTATCTCTGCCATCACGCCTGAAATTGTACTCAAGAGGATAGAAGGGTGAAATTCTTCACTAACAGAGGGCACTGGCTTCTTAAAACTCGTGGCCGAATTTTTTCTTGGGGTTAGAGCTCTACTTTAGCTGGCTGCATTGGTGTCTCGAGAACGCCACGTGGGATAAAAGTTGCTGGGGGAATGTATTTAGTCAATAATACCAGTACAATCACTGAACTGACACATAGGGAGCGCCACAAATGTCACCAAAGTTAAACCACAATCTCTTTCAATACAAAACAGTCCACGTGGCCCACCTGAGATCTTTCCGACACGCCCGAGGGGCTTGGTCTCAAATACCAGATTCGACAGAATGTTGGGTTCTGATTGAAGCTAATGCAGTCTAGACACATGCGGGTCACGTCCTTCTACTTCCCCGCACGCCATCAGGACAGCCTGAACCTGGATTAGCGTCGCCATCTGTACAGTTCCCGGAGCCAAGTCTAGTGGGCGGAAATGGAGGTACTCAATCATCAAAAGGTTGGTAGTCTCCAGCTCGAATGACATTTCTCACCGATTCGACCACAATGTCTTCAGCGGATGACCAAGGTCCTCGTCTTGTTGTGACTCCAGATGACCATCGAGCCGTCATCGTTGTTGTCGTTGTTATATGTATGCTGTGGTCAATAGTAGTGACATGCGCCCGATTCTCTTGGAAATTCAGTGTTCAATCTTCAATTGGCCTTGACGACGCAGTTGCTTTAGCCGCGACGGTGTGTCGATCTCTACCTCACCCTTTCCTGAACTGTTGGCCAGCTCACTGTTTATTTAGATTATCAGCGTTGTCCAAGGAGGTGTTACCCTTGGAGCGGTAGGGTATGGATTTGGCAAAACTATTACCTTGGACCAACCCGAAAAGGTGTGCTATCGTCGCTTCCTCCTTGGCACGCTCTGTGTGACCTGCAACAACTAATCCAAGGAATGTTTCCAACAGTATTTGTACGGAGCATCGATTCTGTATGTGCTGGGAATTTGTGCTTCCAAGGCGACAGTACCCCTATTGATCGCACGTATCACGCGAATCAAGAGTCAGCGTATTGGGACGCATGTTGTCCTAGTTTTTACAATCGCATGGGGTGTTGGTTCTGCCCTGGGTGTAGCCTTCGTGTGTGGTATACCTGTTCCCTGGGCAGCTCAAGCAGTGAAGTGTTCAAACTCGGTGAGAGACTGCATCTTTCGGATCTGTGCCTTTTTAACGACTCAGTTCGCGGCCTGGATCGCCATCGAGGCCATCGGCATACTCATTGAGATCTTGTTTCAAGGTCTCATGATCTTCCTAGTTGCGAGTCTCCAGATGTCGATCAAACACAAGGCTACCGTGGTCTTTTCGCTCACGTTCCGACTCCTACTTATCATTCCCATCTCATTTCGCCTCCTCTACCTGCACAGCCTCCAACGTTCGTTTCCCGGAAGCCGGGCTTCCTCCCTCGATGGCGTTAATGTTGCTGTTACGACTCAAGTCGCACTTCATTACTCCCTTTGGTCGGCGACATTACCCTGCATGGGAGCCTTCCTCCGGGCATTCGATACCGGCCTTGGAGCCACCACAAATGTTCCGACATATGTTGGAAGCCGAAGCGGGGGAAAGGATTCGGGCTTTGCCCGGAAATACGTCTCTAGTCGAAATCGTGAACCGGTGGCGACCAAGTCCATGAGATCCAATGGCTGGATGCCCCAGGGTTCGATCAGCCGTACGGCGCAAAGCACTACTCACGGCGGAGACGATCATGAAATTCTATCTAACTCGAGGAAATCCAGTGAGACTAGTCGCAGTGCCACCAGTTCACGAAAGGCCATAATTAGAAAGACAACAGAGTGGAGAGTGGTGTATGATGAACCCCGAAAGCTCAGCGTTACCGTATAAGTTAGAGGGAAGTACTGTACTACACTTCTTGGGTCTTCACTTCTTGGATCTGAGACAGTTGATTGACCGTTTGATCATATGTGGAATTAAGAACCGGGTTCCTTCCGGCCGCGCCCGAAACGCTGGCACATCTCAAAAGCCGAGTGCAGCACCATCGATCGAAGACGTCTCTACAAATGTGCGCCAAAGTGAAAGTTTGACGTCGGCGGGCCGACAGAAGCCTACAATTAGTGGTTACAAGTTGGGAGGTTTGCCGATCTCAGGCAAGATTTAGGTGTTCCAATATATGTGTGATACATGACACATGACGTCGGCATCCTTTGGAAGTATCACCATACATCCCGTCTTACGAAACACCCTAATCCACTTATGTTTGCATACACCGATACTGAGCAGGAGGCTCAAAAGGCGTAACGAGGGATCACTGACATTATTTCATCGAAAAGCCCGTTTGCTGCGTATCATCTGCTCCAACTGCATGACGCCCGCTTTCACTCCGTCAATGATGTAGACGAGGTCACCATTGGCCTTGCCATACATCTCAACAGCCGTCGAGCGAATGATGTCCTCCAAACCCGCCATGCCACCACACCCCATCACCACAACCGACACCTGTCCTGCAGAGAGCAGTTTCTGAGTTGCTTCTTTGAGTTTCTCCTTGACCTGTTCTGGTGGAACTGTATGAAAGTCGCCTGCGGTGAGACCGGATGAGAAGACACCGGCGAACTTATTGTTGACGCCGCGCTTTTCCTGGCCAAGGAAATTCTTGACACCACCGGATAGGTGTTCCTCCCAGAATTTACCAGTCGTGACGATGCCCCAATTCCCAGCATCGTCTGACGCAGACATGAGCGATAAAGATGTAAGGATACTCGCTTCAAAGATGCCTGTAACGGCGAGATGGCCATACTTGGTCAACTTGGAGATTAGGGAGTGAACGCTAAAACATGCGACGAGCACGGCGTCATACTTATCAGACTGGAGTTCCTCTTCGATCTTGGGGTCATCAAGAACAGCTTGGGTGCTGCGGTTGATGTCCTCCTGGTCGTTGATGCTCCCAGGAGCGGAATGTTGTGGCGCAGTGTAGGTATATATCTCAACTGACTTTGTGACAATCAGCCTGTGTAGAAGATGCATTTGCTGCCCTTATGAAGTCATACATCTGGAAGAGACATTTGGTGTATGGCCTTTGCCATGCCATCAGTCATGGTAGTAGATGAGTTTGGGTTTAGGACAAGTATGCGGAGATTCTGCCGGAGGTAACTGAACTCGGACATGACAGTAGAAGTCTTTAGAGCTGTGACCTCTTATGAGAAATGTGCTCTTGCAAATCGGCGTGTGAAAAGAATGCTGAAATTTGTTCATGAACACGCGGCTAGTTAAATCGCGCGTAATCTGTTGGATTAACGCTCGTGACGATAGACAGTAGTCCTGGTGTCTAGCGTGGGTCACGACAGAATAGGGATTGAACGAGGAAGTGAGCTTCAAGTGAGATTCCAGATGATGATGTCTGCTATGTGCCCCCGAGTGGGCAAGATAAAGTGACCAGCGCCAAGCCTAAGCATGTGAACCGTGACATGGTGGGTGGTGATCTTTTGTCAAGAGGAGTTGTCACTAAATGTCACTAAACCTAATTTGGTAAGGGATCCGACTGATAAGACGCCGCCATTTGGGACTTGGATCTATCATCGGTCATCTCGCAGAGTACGTTGGAGAGATATACGGCGCTGCGCGCTCTGATCTTTCAATATCAACAATATCTTCAATTCTACACTCATCTGATAGTGAATCATCAATTGCGATTCTCTCCTGCGCAAGCAGGTGGAGCAGAGTACCGAGCTACATTGCTGGTTCCTATACGACTCACCCCCTGACACTTTCCAGCCAACACCTACCCATGGTACAGTACCTTACTGTTCCTGACAAGGGTGACCGACCTTTAGTTTAGTCGGGAGACTTTCCGACAGACAGTGTTCAGGAAACAGTTTAACAGACACAGTAGAATGCTCAGTTGGGATCCGTCAGAGTAAGCTGATGTCTTTTCTTCCCTTCTCACATCAATCCTTCTACAGTACCTCTCTCTACTCTGACCGACCTGCTTGTGCAGGAGGAATCACGATTGATGATTCACTATCAGATGAGTGCAGAATTGAATACATTGCTTGGGATCGAAGAGTAGAGCGCGTAGCGCGGTCTATCTATCTAACGTACTCTGCGAGATGACCGCTGATAGATCCAAGTCCGAAATGGCGGCGTTTTGGTAGTCTTATCACCTGCCAAATAGGGTTTAGTGACAACTTAATGACACTCCTCTTGACATTTCTCTCTGTTTCCCAGCCCCTTTATCAGCGTAAATCTGAGTATAATACCGATATTCTGTTGTGTTCGAAGGTTTGAGAATTCGCGAGGTTGGCTTGGGTGTGATGATTTTGATATAAGAGGGAGAGTGGGAATAGTTCCAAGGAGTAATTAGTCGACCTTTGATTGGCTGAAGCCTTAAGGCTAGCGTCTTGGCGCTAAAGGGTGATATTATTAGCTCTTGATATCGAATGTTCGAGACGGAGTCAGATGGCGACGGCGGCGGTCGATGTCGAATTTTGTTGTCGACCTGGTCGTCGATTTGGCAGGTTGAGAGTGACAGAAAGTAATGATCGTTTGATATATCGACAGAAAGCGCTTATAAGGGCGGTCTTGGCGTGTCTTGGCGTGTCTTGGCGTGTCTCGATCCTTCATCCACACTTTGGTATCCAGAACTGGCGGTACTCCAAGGAATAGCAATTCTCCTGCAAGGTGCGTACACTCTCTGGGAACAACCTTTTACCTCGTTAAAATCACGGCTGCACTTAGCCGGGCCGAGCCCTCTACGATCATTAGTAGGCGGGAATTAGCTCAGACAAGGATACGAGGCCGACACGGCGGAGAGGGGGCGGGAGGAGCGGGGAGAATGGAGGAATTCTATCATATCAAAAAGTAGCAAGCACCACGCTCGCCGTCGCCTCTTGGTCGCCTCTTGGTCACCTCGCCGTCACTTATTTGTCACCTCCTCGCCACGTCTTTGTCACCTCCCCGCCACGTCTTTGTCACCTCCCCGCCACGGCTTTGTCACCTCCCCGCCACGTCTTTGTCACCTCCCCGCCGCCTCCCCGCCATTACATCCCCACCGCTTTGGCCAGCAATGTCGAAGCGCTCCTGGCACGAGGCCAACCTGCCCTCGCCACACTCGGGCCCGCCGCTGCACTCGGGCTCCTCTACATCTCCGCGCTCCTACCACTCTCCCGCTCTGTCGATGTCCGGCTCGCCCAAGAAAGCTCTCGTCAGCGACCAGCCCGCGGCCACATCCGGCATCAAACCCCCGCCTACGGCAAAACGTAGCCAGAGCTCGAGCAGTGGTGCCACCGCCACCGCCACCGCGGGCGCCGGTGCCATCGACCGCAGCAAGATGCCCGGCGTCTCCCGCAAAGTCAAGGCCTGCGCGGCCTGTCGCAAGCAGAAGATCAAATGCATCATGCAGGGCGACCCGCCGTGCCAGCGCTGTCGAGAGCGCGGCCTGTCGTGCAAGCTGAACAAGAGCCTGCAGACACTCATGACGGAGGACTCGAGATGGAAGGCCTCGGTCACCAAGGACGTCAGCGCGCTGTACGCGTCTGTGGAGCAGATGCTGCAGCTGCTCAACCTGCCGGCCCTGCCGCAGCTGCTCACCTCCACCCAGGACCCGGCCATTTTCTTCGACCGGGACGAGGCCAACGAGGACGACGACGAAGACCACAGCGCTGACGACTCGCCCAAGGTGAGGCCGATCACGGACAACCTGTCCCACGTGCCTATCGAGTCGCTCTATCAGATCACCGGCATGCGCGCGCTGAGGGCGGCCGAGGGCTCGACCGAGGACCAGGCCCGCTTCTGCAAGCAGCTGAGAGACACCGACTTTATCTCGCGCGGCGTCGTCAAGCTGGAAGACGCCGAGCCTCTGGCCACGTACTTCCTTGAGAAACTGGATCCCTACATCTGGCACGTGTGTCCGCAGTACAAGGACCTCGAGTCCTTTCGCAGCCGCTCGCCCACGCTGACTGCGGCGGTCTTGGCGGTTGCTGCGCTGCACGACACGTCTAGATGCCATCTGTACGCGACGTGCGTGAAGGAGTACAAGCGCCTAGTGGCCAATGCGATGTTTGAGCGCAATATCGACATGGAGTACCTTCGCGCCCTCGTCATCGGGGCCTACTGGCTCAGCGACATCTCCTGGACGCTGTCGGGCTACGCCATCCGCCGCGCGAGCGAGTTCCGGCTCAGGCAGTGCTATCTGCAAATCGCCGAGTCGGTGCGCTCACCCAACAATGACAACACCACCAAGCTGGAAGAGGCCATGGACGGCATCCGCGTGCTGTATCTGCTTTATGTCTGCGATCACCAGCTGTCGATCTTGTATGGCCGATCGTCCATCATGCGCGACAATGAGACCTACATCACCGGATGGGAATCCTACGTGGCATGCTCGCTCGCCACAGATGCAGATCGACGCATTGCTGGCCAGATCTGCCTGATGTATCTGATAAATCAAATCCGCGAAAGCTTGGGCCCTGAGGATGTATCAACTGTCCTACCCGTGTCTGCGCTGAGCCAGATTGCCGGCTTTGAGCGAGACCTGGACAATTGGATTGCCCGCTTCTCACGCCACAGTAAGTCAGCTTGCTCCCGACTGCATGGACCGGCCTCCTCTTGCTGATCATGAACGCAGATCCGAGCCAGTTGATCGGCAACTGGCCCAACAAAGGCGCCGTCATGCACTACTACTGGGCCAAGCTCTACCTGCAATCCTACGTGCTGCGTGGTCTGCCTGACTCTGGCGCCGTCATCCCTGAGCACTTCCTCGAGAACGCGTCGGCAGCAGTGCGGGCGGCCACCTCGATCATCAATCTGCTCGTCGAGGACAAGGATGCACACGTCGCCATTGCCTTCGTGCCGCATCACATCCACGGCATGGTCGCGTTTGCAGCCATGTTTCTGCTCAAGATCGCCACTAAGCACCGCGAGCAGCTCTTCGTCGACATCGAACAATTCCATCGCCTGATGGGTGGCCTGGCCGACCATTTCAAGCAGGTCGATGTCGGCAAGGACCACCTGCTGCACCGCATGGCCGACGGCCTAGACAAGATGGCCGAGAGCCTGGGCGGGCCAGCGCGCACACGAAGCCGCAAGCAGGCGGCCAGGCAGGTCCCGCCGGACGACAACAAGCCGGCCCAGGCCGTGGCCACCGTCACACCCACGCTCACCAACGGCCTGAGTGTGCTGCCCGACTTCTCCGACCTGGACCCGAACGGCTTTGATTTTGGCGATAGCACGCTGGGACTGGGGATGCCCTTTTTTGATTTCGAGGGCACCACGCTGAATGGCACGAGCGCCTGGGATTTTACGTAGAGTAGCGAGTGTACCATGGTAATCCAGCGCCCAATGGAAGTCCAGTGTACCATGGTAGTCCAGCGTTCCATGGAAGTCCAGCGTACCATGGTAGTCCAGTGTACCATGGTAGTCCAGTGTACCATGGTAGTCCAGCATCCCATGGAAGTCCAGCGTACCATGGAAGTCCAGCGTACCATGGAAGTCCAGCGTACCATGGAAGTCCAGCGTACCATGGAAGTCCAGAGTCCCATAAAAGTCCAGCGTCCCATGGAAGTCCAGAGTCCCATGGAAGTTCAGCGTCCCATGCAAATCCAGCGTCCCATGCAAGTCCAGCGTCCCATGCAAGTCCAGCGTCTCATGCAAGTCCAGCGCGCCATGCAAGTCCAGTGTCCGCTGAGTCGACGTTGGTGGTCTTGTCCTACTGTAATTAGTTAGTACCGCAATTAGTTAGTACCGAGTAATTCCCTCGCCTCTGATTGGCTACAGCTCAGTCGGGCCAAGCTGCGGATTTTGAGGCCCCGGCCGAGCTCCAACACCCTCGCCATCGCCATCCACAGCTCCGTCCAGCCGCCTCTCCTGCCCATCCACGCCTCACACCTCCGCTGACTCGTCCGCCATGGCGTCCCAGCGGCTGGCGCTGAACCTGCAGCGCTCCATGCGCAGCCGCCAGGCTCTGAACGCCATCCGCGCCCGCGCTCCCCTCCGCAGATACGCCAACCCGGTTGAGCCGTCGAGGACAGAGTGCACGACGCTGTCGAACGGCCTGACAGTATCTCCACCCATCTCATCGGCTCGTGTGCCGTGCGTGTGTGTGCCAGACTGACGCCCCCGCAGATCGCCAGCGAGCACTCGCCATGGGCCCAGACCTCGACCGTCGGCGTCTGGATCGACGCCGGCAGCAGAGCCGAGACCAACAAGACCAACGGCACTGCTCACTTTCTCGAGCATCTGGCCTTCAAGGTGTGTAGGC
The DNA here is from genome assembly GCA_003709845.1 of Chaetothyriales sp. CBS 134916. Taxonomy (NCBI): domain Eukaryota; kingdom Fungi; phylum Ascomycota; class Eurotiomycetes; order Chaetothyriales; family Domatiomycetaceae; genus Domatiomyces; species Domatiomyces globalis. The sequence continues at coordinate 60,695 of QQXO01000017.1, read as the reverse complement.
AGTGTGTTTGCATTTGTGTTTGCATCTTCCATTGCATCTTTCATTGCATCCGCAGCCGCCAGTCGCTGACGCCGCCACCCAGGGCACCGGCAACCGTACCCAGCAGCAGCTCGAGCTCGAGATTGAGAACTTGGGCGGCCACCTCAATGCCTACACGTCGGTATGTTGATCTCATTGGCACCGCCGCCGCCGCACGCTAACCGCTACCAGCGCGAAAACACGGTCTACTACGCCAAGTCGTTCAACAAGGACGTGCCCAAGACGGTCGACATCCTGTCCGACATTCTGCTCAACTCCAAGATCGAGCCGGCTGCGGTCGAGCGAGAACGTGATGTCATCATCCGCGAGTCCGAAGAGGTCGACAAGCAGCTCGAGGAAGTCGTCTTTGACCACCTGCACGCCACCGCCTATCTGGACCAGCCGCTCGGCCGCACCATCCTGGGCCCGCGCGAGAACATCCTGAGCATCAGCCGCCAGGACTTGGTTGACTACATCACCACCAACTACACGGCCGATCGCATGGTCCTCGTTTCGGCCGGCGGCATCTCGCACCAGGAACTCGTCAGCTTGGCCGAGAAGCACCTGGCCGGCGTCAAGTCGCGGCCGCCGACCGACTACGGCTTGTTGAAGAAGAAGCCGCGCTTTGTCGGCTCCGAAGTCCGCATACGCGACGACACCATCCCCACCGCCCACATTGCCATTGCCGTTGAGGGCGTCAGCTGGCGCGACGACGACTACTTCACCGCCCTTGTCACCCAGGCCATTGTCGGTAACTGGGACCGCACCCTGGGCCAGTCGCCCTACATGGGTAGCCGGCTGAGCACGTTTGTCAACTCCGAGAATCTTGCTAACAGCTTCATGAGCTTCTCCACCAGCTATAGCGACACCGGGTCAGTTTCTTTTCTTTTCCTTTTCTCCCTTTCTTTTCCCTTTTTTCCTTTTCTTTATCTCCCTTTTCTTCATCTCCCTTTTCTTCATCTCCCTTTTCTTTCACCCTAACTCTTGTTAGTCTCTGGGGCATCTACCTCGTGTCCGAGAACAAGACGCGGCTCGACGACCTGGTACATTTTACGCTGCGCGAGTGGTCACGGCTGTCGCTGAACGTGAGCGAGGCCGAGGTCGAGCGCGCCAAGGCCCAGCTCAAGGCCTCCATCCTGCTCTCGCTCGACGGCACCACCGCCATCGCCGAGGACATTGGCCGCCAGATCATCACCACTGGCCGCCACGCCGAGCCTGCCGAGATCGAGCGCGTCATCAACCGCATCTCCGCCAACGACGTCATGCGCTGGGCCGAGAAGAAGCTCTGGGACCAGGACATTGCCATCTCTGCCGTCGGCCGCATCGAGGGCCTGCTCGACTACCAACGCATCCGCAGCGACATGAGCAGGGATACTTCTTAATTATCCCTCTCTCTCTCTCTGTGTGTGTGTGTGGGTTGGCAGCTAGATATGCACTGTGGTAGACGTGGGGTACAAGTAGTCAGAAAAAAAAGAGTAGCAGGAGCGATGCAAGCCAGGCCAGACAAAGCCTTTTATGTACAGTCCCCAATTCAACAATCTTGGCGCTTATCCAATCAATTCTCATTGAAGTTCTCTGCAAATCAGGTCACAGCTCGTTAATAATGTTACACGTCAACTGATTTCAAGCTTAGCCACAACTTCATCAAACACAATGAGCAGTCCAAGGCGCAAATCGAAGGTGGAGGAAGATGGTTTTGAGCATCTCAGCGGACCCGAATGTACGGTATTTAGGATTGATTCCTTTCCAAGTGGACTGCATCCTGTACATCTTGGTAGAATAGTGCTTTGCAGACGTTCTTTGGATTCCCCTATTGGGACTGATGCTAATGAGGAAGATAGGAGTGAAGCTCACAATATGTACTAAGTCTTCTAGACACTGGTAATACTGTAGGGATATCTAGCTACTAGCCAATATAGCTAATCTAGGTACTAGTCAATATAGCTAATCTAGCTACTTGCCAATATAGCTAGTAGGGAGTTACAGAAGGTCCTGACTAATAGGGAAGGTCTGGTAATGAATACTGTAATAAATAAAAGGGGAAACATAACTTTATGCTCTGAAAGCTTACAATTCCTATCTTTTATCCCTCAATATTAGCGTGATTAGGCAAAAAGGGATTGTAAGCACATCATAACAGTCCAGCTAATCAAGTGGCCTTGAATACTTTTCAATTACTGAGCAACGGAGGAACTTAGCCCCGCCGATACTGTGGCACGTACGCGCACTGAGAGATGGCTCTAGCCTCGACCTACCTAAGCACAGTAGGACACTCTTGGTTTTAATATTGCAATTTTATGGAATAGAACGACAATGAGCACCACACAATCCCTACGCGAGAGAGCGCCGCGAGCAGGAGAATGGATCACCGAGTGTGAGACGCTCGTGAGCCGGCGCGCGCATCGACTTGCGTTCCGCCGGCGAGGTACAGGACCAACTGTTGTCCTGCTGCATGGATTTCCGACTTGGTCTTACGATTACTCTGCCATAGCCACTGATCTGGCCAGCAACCACGACATCATCACTCTGGACTTTCTTGGCTATGGCGCCTCGGACAAGCCAAACCCATACGAGTATTCCGTGGCCGAGTCTGCCGACACCGTTGAGGATTTAGTTGCTTTCCTGACTCTCTCCTCGGTGCACTTGGTCGTGCACGACTACGGCGGTATTGTCGGCCAGGAACTCGCCGACCGTCAACTGTCAGGCAAGCTGCCATTTCGTATCGCCAGTCTCACCGTGCTGAACTGCGGCATCGTTTATAAAGCTTATCGGCCAACTTACGTGCAGAAGCTTCTGAGCACTCCCGTCCTTGGAAAACTGCTCGCCTCTTGTATCACAGCCGGCATGCTGCGATCTTTGCTTGCGGGTGTGTGGGGAAATTCACCGCTCAGCGACCAAGAGTTTGACGACCTCTGGCAAGGAATCTCCTTGAACAACGGACATAAGCTGGCACACTTGCTTATTCATTATAACAAGGAGAGAGAGCTTCACCACAGCCGTTGGGAAGCAGCTCTGATCGCGTGGGAGAGTCCCCTGCACCTGATATGGGGCCTCAATGATCCTGTTTCGGGACGACATGTTCTTGAGCAAGCCACTCAGATCTTACCTCACGCTGTTGTGACAGAACTTGACGGTGTCGGACATTTCCCCCAAATTGAAGCTGCAGAAGCTGTCGCCACGGCAATTCGAAGCTCCGTTGCCACACCTGTCTAGACGCTCCTGATGTGTCGACGGAGCTCTGGACCACTCTGCATCAAAATAACCCTTTTGCAGACAGGGGTTGAGAAGTGCAGCGGCGGCATATATGTTAGAGACTTCCAAGTAAGGAAGGCCATGGTGTGAGAAGGTAGGATCGGTCGCTATGGGAATCGTATGACTGATTATGCTATCTACTAACAAATGAGAATTCCTGGGGGATATATATCTAGTAGGGACTTAGTCCGAGCACAGCCACGGAGCGACGGATAAATGCTATTCCGTCATCACAATATTCCAACAAAAGTAGTATTGTTCGAACCTGAAAAAAAAACATAACTTACGATGTTGCTTGAATTACATTGTAAGCCCTGATCTTGCTCCAATTTAGAATGCCTGGTAAGCACTAAAATAGGAGTTGCGCAAGTATGGGCATCAGGATGACGAGACAATTTGAAACCTTGCTGTCCAGGGGTTGGGAGCAGCTCAGTCAAAAAACCATTGATGATCAATATCAGTGTCTATCAATGCCTACAAGACTACAAACTGTAATTGATAGAAAAGGACAGGTCACGGGCTATTGACTGATACCAAGTATAACTTTGTAAGTACTGTGGTTGTATAGCAAATTGCAATTGAAATACCGTAGTAGGGTGGAATATTGGCCGTACCAAGATAGGAAGGAGTATTCTACTTTTTTTGGGTGTGACTGGCATTGGCAAGATTCCCCTCTTTTGGGAGTTTGGGGTTCGCTAGCCTACTGGCGTTCCAGGCCTGACAATATCTTGCCAATCTCCGGAGCTATGCTTAGAAAATTTGTAAGATGTGCCCTTAGGTAATTATAAGCAATAGGCCTTTTGGAAAATTGTGGCTGCAGGGTTGCTAGGCTGTTCGGGGCTTGCCGTTGATCTAGCGCCGTTTTACTGTTTGTCAGATAGAGTATGTACATCTGTTGTACCAAGAGGACCGAAAAGTCAAGGACTTGGCTCAGCCACCAAACACAAGGTTTAAGGCTTGCCTTGGAGGGTGCTTTTAGCCGAGACCCCTGGAGCTCTGACATCCGTTGGCTTCGGGGACGAAGCCTGGGGGAAGGGAAGGCAGTATGATGAATGACACACACGTATGTATTGGAACACCTGAATCTTGCCTGAGGTTGGCAAGTTTCCTTGTTTTTTTAGGGGTTTTGGTTCCCTATCCTACTGGCGTTCCGGGCCTGACACTCCCTTTGCTCTCCTCCTCTAGAGATCTGTGAGAGACTTCCAAGGGTGGAAGGCAAAGAGAGGATGAGAGGGAGTTCAATTGTCTTGCATCCTCTATGTCTACAGACGTACAAGACTCGACGCTTGAGGAGCGCAGTGTGCTCGCCTCCTCCTTGTGTATATATAACTAGTGAGACAATATATCTCCTGACAGTGCCAGTATGATGTGACGCGGTAGTTCCTCCCCTGTCGTGCGACATGTCACGAATGCATGTCGTGCGACAACTCTGAGATGCTGTTCTAACAGCTTGCTTCCTGGCATGAGACAACCGGTGTTCCAGCATCGATCGGGATCGAAGTATCGTTGGGATAATTACCGTCGGCTTCGACAAAGATCGCGGTCCGCAGTCGGAAGTCTTGGTACTCGCTTGTCATTCATGACAAGATCCCTAACATTTAGATCTCTCCCTATCAACTTTAAAGGATAAAATCCTCCTTTGACTACTCAATTATATGCTCATTATTGGTCCAGCCCTTCTTGGCGAATCCTCAGCAGCAATTTGGGTACTCTTGTAAGGGGGGAAGCCAGTGATCAAGTCGTTTATCCAGTACAGTACTCCTGTAGATAACCACGGGCTTCATTGTATCCAGTAGCTAAAATTGACTCAAGAACTGAACACCAACCTGTTGAACTGCTTACAATCAATAGAGTGGCTCCTGTACACCAATCAAAGACAACAAACTCAGTCTGGCTGTGGCTCAGTCGATAGCCAATCTCATCTATATTCCATTTGTCCTAAGGGTGGATCTTAAAGTAATGTATAATATCTGCCCCTATCCTCGAAGGTGCCACGCAGGCGAGCCGTGTCCTGCCGCCCCCAGCTGGTAAACAGGGGGTTTTATCCTGGAGAAAGGTTTTTCCCCTTAGATCCTGAATTAGTCTGCAAAGGCCCAGGGTCCACAGAGACAATAACCAAGAATTCTTATTATTAATATACTTTGAACTAAGCCCATAATTATAAGATATCTTTAAATCTGGGTAGTAATCAAGGAATTAGGAGAGCCAGTACTTCCAAAGGCTCATGAACTGGGCCAATAGCTCTGCAATAACACGTAGTTGCTGGCGATTGACTGGTATGTGTTGAAGTTGAGAATTCTGGATATATTTGGCTAAGGTTCCCTCTTCATATCTGATTAATCGAGTATATTTGATATCTTCCTGTTCGCGGGATTGTCGACAAGCTTGTCGGTCTTGGAGAGTGGATCTCGCGGTACCTGCAGCTCGAGAGACCTGTCAAATAGACTTATATTGACCCCTATCCAGCATGCAGGCCGCACGAGATGCCTGATCCATAATTTGGAGCAGGGAGATGCGAAACTAGCTGAGGGGAAAAGGTTTGATTGAGGAGGGATAGGCCGCGAGACGTGCTGACGCGAGTGGCTGATAAACTGGTTACTTTACGTTAGAACTTCGCCGCTTGACAGCGCTAATAAAGTTTTAAACTTCAGTTCTATTATTACAGTAAAGCTCAGGCATAAGCCCGGTAGCCAACGCGGGGATATTTCATCCAGACTGGGATCACTGGTTCAAGCATTATCTCGTCCCAGGTTGACGCAACATTTCTGTTATCTAGGGAGACAAAGACGGGCTGCATCACTTGGATTGCTTTCATATGATCTTGGAAGATAGGAAAAAACAACCAAAATAGCGCAGCGAATGAAAGATGGGTTGCGGCCGTCGTGCATGTGAAAAGGCACCTAATTAGTATCTCGATTATCATAGCTTTGGGACGGCGAAATCGGAGATCAAACCTTGATGCAATTCATCAGTGGGACAAGAATCGCGCGTTCCTCGAAACAAAGTTTATCTCCGTTTCCCTGAGCCTTGACCTCAGCCTGGAGCGCGGCATGACACTGTAACTTGGCCCCCCCCAAGATCCTAGTCTGCATTTCCTTTCTCATGTTATTGCTGCCTTCGTTACACAGGTGGAGAGCTTCATTGCGAATGGTCTATATGTTGACAGACACCATCATAGATATTGATTGAATGGATTGATTTGTTGTGTCATCTTTTACAAAACTTCTTTCAAACTGACTGTGGTTCTCTATGTATGGCCGCAAAGTTGTTGATAGGTACCGCACCGCCTAGGATGGCTGAACAGTAGGGCGATGGGATGGGGGAGTTGAGAATAGGAGGGCAAAGGGAGAGCAGACAGAGATGTGGTGCACTGGACTTGAGATAGCAACTAATAGATATGTTGAGTCTGAAAGTTGTATACCAGGGTAACAGTGAATCTGTTGGGAATCTATTTGTTTCTAGAATACAACAATGTGGCGAACAGATAGAGGCTCTATCCGTACTGTGCCCGTCTCTGCCAGGTATTTCGAATCGCTGAGGTCAGCTCTTGAACAGTTTGTGTGTCACGTGGAACTGTGTGCCCTTTGCCATGGTCAAACAGAATTGCAGTGTCCTCATCACATACACTATACAGTGCCATGGCTCCATGAACATAAGGGTCATTGCAGCCAACTATATGGCAAGTAGGGATGTCAATAACCTCATCACACTGATCAGCAAGGAGGGTGTAGACAGTTCCATCATCATGGATGCGAAGAGGTGGCCAGCCAGCAAAGAAGATGGCAAACTGTGAAGTAGTCAGTATTGTAGTGAAGAGAGAGATTGTACGGGTTACAGAGAGGTAGTACTGACTTTAAGCCGACGCTCTCTGCCCCTTAGCTCCCATTGCCGTCGTTCTTCGAGGATAAGGGTTGCAGCTGCCATAGCACCTTCCGAATATCCCAGAATGCCCTTTTGTTGGAATTACTGTCAGTGTCTGGTCTCTCTGGCTTGGGTGAAAGAAGCTCACATCAATCTCTGGGTCATCATTCACAATCTTAAGAAGGCCTTCAATTGTCGATAGAATGGCAGGTCCGTGAAATGTCTCTTGGGCACCGATTAATTTTCGTATTGTATCCTCGGCGACTTCCCCTTGCTGCATATCCCGAAGCTTTGTGAGCATGTCATCCAGCTCGCTCACTCCATCATATAGAAAGTGCCTGTACAGAGGCGGCTTGCCAAAGTAGTTTTCAAAGCCTTTCGGTGGAGCAGCTGTGTGGCTTCCATCTATCCATTTAAAGTCGACAGGGTCTCGCTGCTTAATGGAATTGATGACAGGACTCAGTTGCACCTGGAAGTTCTGTACCATAGAGAAGCATAAGATAATGTTCCAATAGAAATCTGAATTGGATCTTGAGCATATCTCAACTTACTGAAGCGCTGCCATAGGCGCCGTGCAAGCAGAGAATTTTCATGTTGAATGGTGTCACTTGCTCAAGTCTGGTGATCGCTTGCAAGCTCTAGAAGTGAGTAAATTGAAGGAATGGGAACGGGGCCCTTGAAATGGGTACTGTCCTAGTGATGGGATGCATTCAAACCGCTTCCAATACCATGTTCAAACAGGTGAGCGAATTTTGGGTTCCAACTCCTGTAATATGGTAGATTGTGGATCGCGGTCCATTTTCCTGATAAGATACATGGAAGGTACTCCACTCCTACCCTGCCTGTTCAGTATCGAATCACTGTGATCATCGGCCTGTGTCATCATAGCATTTGCAATTGTTGGGCTGTTTGATGCACTGATGGGCACTTTGCAATATGTGGATATTAATCTCTGTAATCTTTGGATAAAATGCCTTTGCTAGGCCCTTGCAAGCTCTCCACTAGCTGGAGAACTTAAAAGTCGGCTAATGGAATTCGCCACAACTCTGGCTGGTTTTTTTCTGTATCAATGACTTCAGAAGCCTTGACAAGCCCCCTGCGAGTAGATAGATAAATTGGGGCTCTTCTGTCTTGATCTCAGCATTGACAGGTGTGCTTCTGGTAGACTACCGAGTAGAATATTCTTCACACACTTCTGGACAATGTTTGTTGTTGCTAGCTAGCTTGAAGAGGAGTCTTATCTACTATCTACACAAACTACAGTAAGTGACTCGAAGTAACCCTAGTACATGGTTGCCCCATTGTTTTTTACCACTTGGATCCTGGAAGCTAATTAACTTTAAATTTTTATGGAAGATGTCACGTGCAAAATAAGCTACCTATTTAAGCTTGGTTCTCGGGACCCACTGTTCAAACAACAGGCCCCGACCACATACCTTGAGTGCCGAACCGAAGGTTTGGTCCTACAAGTAAAATAAGGATTGACAGGAAATGCACTCTAAAATACTCAAAACTCTGGATGCAGCCAATGTCATAGTGCATTGCCCTGATTGACGTTGCTGGATCGATAAGGCACAATGAAAACAGTAAGTCCTGGCGTACCCTATCTTCCACCACAGGGTTTCCCATGGTTTTGGCATCGACATGCAATATGCGTCATCTGGAAAGTCTGTCAGCGTGGTTGAACCATGTTGGCATGTGTCCTGTGAGAACCATCCCCAGCCTTGTGTGTAAGTCATGTCACCCCTTGCTATCAGACAAGCCTGTCCTAATACAAATGGAGATGATCACCAAGGACGAACAGGTCGCGTCAGCTCTTTCTCATCGTCCCCTCTTCCCTCTTTCCCAGAGCACAGCCAGTTGTTGGTTTGACACAAACCGACCATGTCATCTACCCAGGGCGTTCCACCCGGAGCGAGCTCTCAGATAGCCATCGTGGGAATGTCATGTCGTTTGCCTGGTGGTATCTCTACCTTGGATGACTTTTGGACCTTGCTATCACGCTCGCGAGATGGCTGGTGCAAGATCCCGGAGGATAGGTACTCAACATCTGCTTACTATCACCCAAATCCACAGAAGAGAGGGTGCTTCAACCAGCAGTCAGGCTACTTCCTTCAGCATGACATATCTAAATTCGACGCTCCGTTCTTTCATATCACAAAGCAAGAGGCCGAAGCTATGGGTATGCAGCTTTTCTGTTCTCCTATCTCACCGAAGGGGTTGGCGCCTGATTTAAGAACCGCTCTAACATACTTTACATGCAGACCCCCAGCAGAGACAACTTTTAGAATGCACCTATGAAGCCATGGAAAACGCCGGTCTACCAAAGGATAAAGTGGCAGGTAGCAAGATGGGTGTATTCACTGGTGGCACCTCATCAGATTACCGCTTCGGCACACTTCGAGATCTGAATCGAATTCCTGTGTTTGATGCCACAGGAAATCACCAGTCCATCCAAGCAGGCCGCATTTCGTACTCCTTTGATCTTCGGGGACCATGTTGTTCAATTGACACTGCATGTTCATCTGGTCTCTATGCCCTACATGCGGCAATCCAAAGCATCCGCAGCGGTGAGTCTAGCTCAGCCATTGTGGCTGCAGCCGCCCTACACCTTGAACCTGAAGACATGATATCCATGTCAATGCTTGGGTAGGTGACAATTCTGTTGATACCCTCCTAAGCTTGTTGCTCATATTTGATCAGAATTTTCAATGAGCATGGTAAGACTTTTGCTTTTGACCATCGAGCAAAGAGTGGGTTTGCTAGAGGTGAGGGCATTGGCTGCCTCATCCTGAAACCTCTGGACCGCGCAATTCAAGACAACGACAATATCTATTCTGTCATTGTAGGTTCCGGGACAAATCAAGACGGAAGTACCATTGGTAGGTCCACAAGTAATCCTTATCATTGTCTGATCAGCTGCTGATCGATTATCAAGGCCTTTCAACACCAAACGGAGAAGCTCAAGAGCAACTTATCCGAGAAGTGTATGCCCGTGCAAACATTTCCCCCCAAGACACCGGCTTCATAGAGGCTCATGGCACTGGGACTAAAGTCGGTGACCCCATCGAGGCAGGTGCCTTGTATCGGGTCTTCGGAGCAGCCCGAACCAAGCGATTCCCAATATACCTTGGCTCAGTTAAAACCAATGTGGGACATCTAGAGAATGCCAGTGGCATAATTTCCATCATCAAGGCATCTCTTATACTGCAAAAAGGTTTCATCTTGCCTAATGTCAACTTTGAAAAGGCCAATAGCGAGATTCCACTCGACAAGTGGAACATGAAGGTCCCACTCAACATCAGACCATGGCCGAAAGACAAGCGCTTTATCAGTGTTAACAACTTTGGCTTCGGAGGGTCCAATGCTCATTGTGTTCTTGAGCGCCGTGCTTTCCATTTACATGAATTCACTCAAGGGTCAAGGCAAGAATTTCCTAGGTTGGTTGTGTTCAGCGCCAACGACGAAAGTGCCGCAACAAGGACTGGCTCTGAACTGGGTGTCTATATTGAGCAACATCCCCAAGTCTTCCAAAAACGCTTGATGGATGACATGGTATACACCTTGGGTGAGCGAAGGACCCATTTACCCTGGAGATCAGCTATTGTGGCAACTTCATGCAATGAGCTGGCGAGTTTGCTGAATGGTGTCGATGCACTACCGAGGAGAGCATTGATAGCCCCCAACATAGCTTTTGTCTTCACCGGTCAAGGTGCTCAGTGGCCGCAAATGGGCACACAGCTAATGGACAGCCATCCGGTCTTCTCAGAGACCGTCAGAGCTGCTTCAGACTACTTGAAACGAATTGGTGCGGATTTTGACCTTGTGAATGAGCTCGTCAAACCAAAGGGCGACTCTGATGTTGGGAAGGCGCATATTTCTCAGCCAATATGCACTGCGATCCAGCTTGGTCTGATTGCCTTGCTCACATCTTGGGGTATTAAGCCATCGTCTGTTGTGGGTCACTCCAGCGGCGAGATAGCTGCAGCTTACGCTACCGGGGCAATCACTCTTGAGAACGCGATGGCGGTTGCATACTATCGTGGCCAAGTTGCCTTCAGTATGACATCTAAGCATCCAGATGTCAAGGGCGCTATGATTGCTGTCGGCACCAGCCCTGATGAAGTGAAAAGCATGATTAGCCAACTGGGGCTCTCTAACATCGTGGTAGCATGTGAAAACTCCCCAAACTCTGTCACTGCTTCAGGCGACGCAGGATCTGTCGAGCAGCTGTCTGTCGAGCTTACTCGCCGAAGCATATTTAACCGCAAGCTATATGTTGATGTAGCATACCACTCTCCTCACATGCAGCTTCTGGCCGAGAGCTATATGGCATCTATCAAGGACTTGCCATCTCAGGAAGCAACAGGCGCAGTTTTCTACTCTTCTCTCTTTGGAGAGAAGCTGATGCCTAACAATGCCCTCGGAGCTTCCTACTGGGTCGATAATCTGACAAAACCTGTTTTATTCTCATCTGCCTTCAAATTGCTGGTTGAGGATACCAAGCCTGATGTCGTTGTTGAGATAGGGCCTCACTCTGCTCTCGAAGGACCAATTAAGCAAATACTCAAAGCCATCAGTGTTCAGAGAGCATCAAAAGTACGGTATCTGCCATCCCTTGTCCGAAATCAGCATGGTACAGCATCAGCTTTGAAACTTGCCGGCAGTCTGTTTATCCTTGGACAGCTAATCGACTTTGGAGCTGTGAACCAGACTCATGCTGAGTTACAAAGGCCGAATCTTATCACAGACTTTGCTCCATATCCATGGAGTCACCAACAATACTGGTTTGAGTCTCGATCTGACAAGCAACATCGCCTCAAACCATTTCCTCGGCATGACTTATTAGGCTTGCTTGAAGATACATACAGTGTGGCTGACCCTAATTGGCAGAATTCGATAACCACAGATGATGTTCCTTGGCTTCGTGGTCATCAAATGCAATCACTGACAACTTTCCCGCTTGCTGGGTATATTGCCATGGCTGTTGAGGCAGAGTCGCAGTTGACTCAGCTCAGGGGCATTCAGTTGAATGAGGTATCTGGCTTCCGACTGCGTGAAATCCAGGTATCAACAGCTTTTATCCTGGATGAAGGAAGTCAGTACGAGACCTTGGTCACTCTGAGAGCCTATGCTGATGGAACGAGATCGTACTCAAAGGACTGGGATGAATTCCGGGTCTCGTCTTGGGCATCTGACAGAGGATGGATCGAGCACTGCCGCGGCCTTGTTGGTGTTCAGAAGCAACGGTCTCCAAACCCTGTGAGCAGAGCACAACTTCATGCTGCACATACTCGGCGCCAATATATAAGTGCTGACAATGGCACATCACCTCTTTCTATGGAGTCATTCTACCGCGAGCTCAGGGAACATGGCTGTGGATACAGTGCAGCATTCCAGATGCCAGAGTCTAGTACTCCTCTTGTTCAGGGCGACTTCTGTGGCGGCATTGTGTCTGTGCCAGACACAGCCACAAGTATGCCATACTCGTACGAGGAACCATCGATCATCTCTACGGCATTTGTGGATCTTCTGATCCAGTTTACATTTATGATTCTAGGTGCTGGTCGGTCAAAACTGCCATGCCTGTATTTGCCTTCTGCTGTCAAGGAGATTGAAATCAGCAAAAATTTCCCAAGAGAAATCAACAAGCAAGTGCAAGTTGTTGCGAATGGTTGCTCCCAGCCAGGGCCTGTAGACTTCTATGTCGACGCCTGGCATCATGGCCTTGATGATCCTGTCATTAGGGTTAGCGGATTGAAAATGACTCCACTGAAGAGTGAGCTTGAGACATTCAACACTCCGCGTCGACTTTGTTTTGCTATAGAATGGCAACCCCAGGACTGTCATGTGGACACTGAAACCGATGTTTCGGCCAGCAGATACCTTTCAAGCAGCAGTTCTGATGTCTTCGTATCCCCTAATAATGTCACTGTTGATTCTGGGGTACTAGAAGAAGGTATCTCTACTCTCTCAGAAGTTTACCCAGACAAAGCGCATAGCACGGGATATTCTGAAATTGAATACCCAGAGCAAGACCCCGGGATACCGAGCAAACAGCCATCCCGTGTTGCGACACCGGTGGATGAAGATGAGCAAGCTGGAAACACTTTCGCCATTATCACGGAACGCAAAGCATCAGACAGTCTTGTTTCGGCACTATCAAGTCTTCTTGATATGTATTGTCATACGAAGCCTGTCGTACTCTCCTGGGAGACACTGGAGCCATCGGCAACAGTTGATTATGTCTGCCTTTCAGAGCTGGACAAGCCATTGCTTTACAACATGACTCCTGCCACATTCGAGAAGATGCAGAAGCTCCTTCTGACTTGCCATTCAATCTTATGGGTCAACCGCGGCGGTTTCCGCTTTGCAGAGAAGCCAGAGAATAACATTGTCCAAGGCCTGTTCCGAACAGTTCGCTCTGAAAACGAAAAAGCGGCTGCAACATTGGATTTGGACCCGAAATCTTTGTTGGCTCCATCAAAACAGGCTGTACTGATTGTGCAAGCTTTAGAGGCCTCTCTTGCAACACCTTCATATGGCCAGCCTGTTGACTTTGAATTTGCGGAAGAGAACGGGCAACTAGTAGTTCCTCGGGTGGTAGAACAGGAGGACATAAACCTGGCGATCTTCCGGGAGACAAATCCTTCTGCGGCTCCATACTTGCAAGATTTTGGTCAACCTAGACGGCGCCTGAAGCTCAATGTGGGAACATATGGAGCACTCAACTCTCTGTATTGGTCTGATGACGCAGAGCCATGTCTTGGTGATGGCGAAATCGAGATCAAGGTACACGCTACAGGCATGAACTTCAAAGATGTTGTCATTGCAATGGGTCAAGTTGCAAGTCCATACCTTGGGATCGAGTGCAGTGGCACTGTAGCCCGTCTCGGACCAAATGTTGTCGACCTCCATGTTGGAGACCGAGTTTGTGGCATGTCACTGGGAGCGTATAGCACATACGCCTATTGCCCATCAACAAGTGTTGTGAGGATTCCTGACAACATGAGCTTTGAAGTTGCAGCAACTATTCCTGTGGTCTACTGCACAGCCTACTATGGCTTGTTTGAGCTAGCGCGTCTCGAAGCAGGTGAAAGAATACTCATTCACGCTGCTGCTGGTGGCGTTGGCCAAGCTGCCATTCAACTGGCCCAGTTGTGTGGCGCAGAGATCTTCACAACTGTTGGCAGCATCGAGAAAAAGAAGTTAATTGTCGAGAAGTTCAATATTCCGGAGGACCATATCTTTTATAGCCGAGACACAGACTTTGGTCCTGCTTTTCGACTGGCAACCAATGGACAGGGTGCCGACGTGATCATCAACTCCCTGGCTGGCGAGTTTCTACGTGAGAGTTGGGAGTGTCTTGCACCCTTCGGCCGATTCATTGAGATTGGTAAGAGGGACATCACTTCTAATACAAGGCTGGAGATGGCCAAGTTTGAATACAACTGCACTTTTAGTTCTGTCGATCTGACATTGGTGGCTGCTCAACGACCCCGGATTCTCAGCCGTGTTCTCACTGCGGTCATGGATCTTGTGGTTGCGGGAAAAGTATCTGCGATAGAGCCTATCACAACCATAGGAATATCGGAGGTTGAGAGTGGTCTACGCAAGCTCCAAAGCGGCAAAACAAGTGGTAAGGTGGTTGTACAACATCTCGACAAAGATCAAATCAAGGTAAGTCAGAAGTAGACAAGACTGCAGAAACTTTGGACATGTTCCCCACTAACTCTGGCGCAATTAGGCCACACATGCTCAAACTGGGTCGAACTCTCTCGGAGGCAAAGCGACTTACCTGATTGTCGGCGGCACAGGTGGTTTAGGTCGGTCAATGGCCAAACAAATGATAGAGCAAGGTGCACGCTATATTGTCCTACTTTCTCGACAGGCCAAAGTGTCGGCCGAAGTCGGGGAGCTGATGAAGATGGCCTCAGATGTAGGGGGATCGGTCTACGTCGAGCCTTGCGATGTTGCTGACCAAGCATCTGTGGGGTCCCTGGTGAAAAGGTTGAGTCAGGAATTGCCTCCTATTCGAGGAGTTATTCATGCGGCAATGGTTCTCAAGGTTAGTGTGTTATCATGCTCTGTTTAATGATTATGGCACAAGTTGTGTCAGAAGAGGATTAAGCTAAGACGAAACAGGACATGTTGTTCGAGAAGATGACTTTTGACGATTACAACACTGTGGTTCGAGCAAAGATTTCTGGAGCTTGGAATGTCCACAAAGCTCTTCTGGGCACACCGCTGGACTTCTTCGTTGCCCTGTCTTCCGTAGCAGGCATCGTGGGCAACAGGGGTCAAGCAGCATATGCAGCGGCCAATACGTTCCTTGATGGTCTTGTTCAGCATCGTCTACAGCAGGGACTGCCAGCAGCTTCTCTTGACCTTACGGCAGTGGATGACGTCGGATATCTGGCTGAAAATACAGCAAGACAAACACAAGTCTTGAAGAGCTTGTCTGGCAGCACAATGGGAGAGAGTGAAGTGCTCGCTTTGCTCAAGATTGCCATTGGTGGAAGCTTCCAAACCTGGACGAGCGGACAGTACATTACAGGATTGGACTTTTCTAAGCCTTCTAGTCTGCCATTCTATGCCACAGACGGAAAGTTTTCGAGACTCCGTTCAGCAGCTTTGGATGGCTATGGAGACAGTGGGGACTCGGACAAGGCGGTGGATCTGCCTATTGCTGTCAAGTTGCATCAGGCTGGCAGCATGGAGACCGCGCTGGACGTTGTGACGGGTGAATTGAGCCAAAAGTTGGGTTCAATCTTGATGGTGTCAGCAGAGGAGTTGGCGCAGTACAATGACACAACTGCCATGACGGTATTTGGAATTGACTCTCTCAACGCGATTGAACTGCGCAACTGGATTGGTAAGGAGCTTCAGGCTCATCTACAGGTTTTGGAGCTCTTAAGCAGCGGTACTCTGCGAAAGTTGGCCGCTCTGATTCTCTCAAAGACGAGATTGGAAGGGCCATGGTCGGAGAAAGAATAGGGTAGGGCCATGGTCAAAGATTTGCTTAGCCAAGCATTCACAGTTGGGAAGGAACGGCTGGAGCATCCTGGTATGAACCTACCTTTTAAGCATTTCTGTTTCGTGGGGGTGTGCTGCATACGGTAATTACAGGAATTATTATTATTTATCACGCATTTGAAAAGAATCATAGATGGCAGCCATATCCGGCCCATTTGAATTGAGGGCGAAGGGGCCCTCTTGTGGCTGCGCATCCTTCCTTGTCAGTGGAATTGAGATGATTATTAATTAATTCCATTATTACCGGTATCGGTAGTTGCAAGCTGCTAGTCACATGACCTGCCAGTTGAGCAGTCGGTAATGCAGCTTATCTCGCGGCCGTCTGATTGGCTGGAATCTGCGCCAAGACACTGCCCTCCTCGGCGTCCTGTATTTGGCCTTCGACCACCACCCTTTGTCCTTCAGCATTCACATTCCCATTCCCATTCCGGCGGCAGCGCACCAGGGTGAATTCAACACGGGATGGCGGCAGCATCGCGGTCGACTCTGCTGCGGCAGTCGCAGCTCCTGCTGGCGTCCAAGCAGCTCTTTCCCCAGTCACGAGCCGCGGCCACGGCTCTCCGGCACATGTCGTCACCGTCGTCGTGCGGGCTGGTATCGAAGAAGCCAATGGTGTCGTCAGTGCTGGCCAAGGCCGGGCGATTTGCGGCCCTGTCGACGTCGGCACCGCAGCGGATCATGCCGCCGGGCCCGCAGGTGATCGAAGGCACAGTCAACGAGCCGGTGGCGGTGCCGAAGCCGAGCCCGATCCACGGCAGCTACCACTGGACCTTCGAGCGGGCACTGTCGGTGGCGCTGGTGCCGCTGACGCTGGCGCCCTTTGCGGCCGGCTCGATCAACGCGGCCACGGATGCGGTCCTGGTCTTTGTTCTGCTGCTGCACTCGCACATTGGCTTCCAGTACGTTGTTGGCGCTGATGAGCTCCTGGGCACTGGGCACTGGGCACTGGGCACTGGGCACTGGGCCCATGGCCTATGTTTGCGCACACGGTCTGACTTGAGCACAGGGCCTGCGTGACGGACTACTTTTCGACGCGCAAACACCCGCGACTACGGCGATTCTTTGACTGGGTGCTAAACATTACGACCGTGCTGGTGGCGATTGCCCTGTACGAGTTTGAGACGAACGATGTGGGGCTGACGGAGGCGATCAAGCGCATCTGGACGGCGGGCCGGCGCAGTGGCGATGAGGCTGTGACGACCAAGGCGACAGCGTGAGGCGACAGCGTAAGGCGACAGTGTGAGGCGACAGTGTGAGGCGACAGACAGGTGTAATGTATGTGTGTGGAAATACATGTCTATCAAATGCTGTGAACGGAGGGTCCAGTTCGCAAACCTGAATTATACATGAGATAGGGTCATTGTGCCTGACAAATACGGAGTTTCATTTTGCTAGCTTACTGGCGGCTAGCTTGCTGACTGCTGGCTTGCTGTCGCCCACGCACCGGTCTAGTCAGTCCTCGCCGTCGGCAGACTCGTCGCCGTCGGCCTCGCCCACCAGCAGATCCTCGTCCTCGCTCTTGGCCACCACCTTCTCGATCAGGCGCAGCACGACGCGCAGCGGCAGGCCGACGACGTTGTCGAAGCTGCCGTCAATGCGCTCGACCAGCACGCTGCCGGCGCCCTGGATGCCGTAGCCGCCAGCCTTGTCGGCGCCCTCGCGCGTGCGCACATAAGCCAGCAGCAGCTCGTCGGTGATGTCGCGGTCGAACTGGACGCTGGTCTCCTCGGTCGCCGTCTCGAGCGCATAGCCGGGGTCACGCGCCGACGCGAGCGGCGCCATGAGCGCGACGGCCGTGTAGACCTTGTGCCAGCCGGCGTCGCGCAGCGTGCGGAGCATATGGATGTGCTGTGCCTCACTGCGCGGCTTCTCGAGGATGTCGCCGGCCGCGCTGACCACGATTGTGTCGGCTGCGATGATCAAGCGCGGCTCGCCCTTGGCCGTGTTGTCGGCCTCCTGCCGGTACACGGCCATGGCCTTCTGCGTCGCTGTGGCCAGCACATACTCGAACGGCGACGCCGTCTTGGCCATGTTCTCCTCGAACTTGGACGGGATCACCTCGACATTAGTCAGGCCGAGGAGGCTGAGGAGCTGCCGCCGCCTCGGCGAGGCGGACGCAAGGATGACGCGCTTGCCGCGCACCGCGTTGAGCGCCGGCAGCAGCAGCGGCGGCGGCGGTGGCGGCAGGCGGCGGGACGGTGTGGCGGGTGTGGCGCATGTGGCGGGTGTGGCAGGTGTGGCGGAGCTGGTGGCGGAGTCGGCGCCAGAAGGGGCCGAGTATGAGGGCGGGGCGTCGAGCAGCGACATGGCAAAGGCTGTGACGGCCAAGGCAATACGGGTATTGACATAGCATTCAGCGACGGAGTGGCCAGCACTGGCATGGGGGCGAAGGCGGCGACGGGCGGCAGAAAAGAATGCTCGATGATGAGTCAACACCGTATTGTATCTAACTATAATAATACACAAGTTATACGAAGCAATCCGATTGGTCTAGATTTGCGCCATCACGTGATTTGTCCCGGCCACTCCTTTTTCCGAGACCCACCACCCCTCCAAAATCCTAACACACCATATTTCCAATCATGTGACTTTGCAACACTCGCTCTATACCTCCATTTCGATCCCGATATCAATCCATCGATTTTATATATCACTCTCCCATCCCCCCATTCTCGACCTGATATCGACAATTGCGATGTCCACAGATCCATCACAACACACGCCCCGCCGACCATCACAACACACGCCCCGCCGACCATCACAACACACGCCCCGCCGACCATCACAGCACACGCCCCGACCATCATAACACACACCCCGACCATCACAATATACACCCGGCCGACAATCACAACTCTCTCTGAAAACTAGCGCCCTATAATTCTATTACAGAACCTCTATCCTAAAGAGGGCCTCCACAACAGTACTCACATAGTTATTACTCACCTAGGTCACCGCTGTCTTGAAGCCCGTATCCTTGGTGGTAGTTTTGATGGCTAGATCTATCTGATACCCCGGATTAAACTATCCTCTATAGAGGGTAAACTACCTTATAGTCAGTAGGACACAGTTTCTACTTTATCTCTGCTTTACTATGATAATCAATAAGTCTCAAGTGTCAAGGGCTACGCCCTGAAGAGTCTTGGCGGTCGCCGGCGACAATCTGAACGGCGCGGGAGATATGCGACAAGTGCTAACCCTGTACATAGCGCGCCTGTTGATAGCGTATCAATCCTATCGCAAGCCCTTACATTAGATTTCGATCCCACCTTCATTTGGTTATTTGAAGCTCACTGGACATTGGAATAGCGGCGCCGAGGAATACCCCTTCTAGGGAACAACTTCCCCCTTGGGCAAATAAGCTCTGCTCACAAATGATGGCGCAAAAGGGACAGCTCACTACTCAGAACAACCAAATTTCTGAGCAGATGCAGCAAATATCGACACTAGAGCAGCAACTGCAAGAAAGCAATGCTGCTAGACTGGCGTAAACTAGCGCAACCGCACGGACACCATTGGCAGAGGCAGTAAAGCCTCCAAAAGCGAAACTCCCTGAGCTCCCAGAGTTCAAAGGGAAGAGAAGCGAATTTAAGGTATGGGTCACTATGACCTATGCTAAACTGGACACCGACAAGGCAACTGAAACAGGGACTACCAAGTTTTGGTATATCTATAGCCGCCTATAGGAAGGAGGCCTGGAGCAAGTCAGCTCCTGGGTTAACCATGTTAAGGGCACGGACCAAATGACCCTTGCTAACCTATTAAAGCGGCTCAAGGCTGCTTACAACGACACCAAGGCCTCGGAACACATATCTAGGAAGCTGGGATAAATGAAATAAGGGAGCAAGCCCTTCCATACCTTCCTAGTAGGTGATGTATTATATTATAATAAGTTAATTAATACTTATGATAATTACCAAGTAAGTCAGCTCTTCCAGAGTCAGCTCCTCCAAGTGGTCCAAGTAGGACAGTTGAGACAATTGACACAATTGACACAATTGACACAATCAACACAATTGACACAATCAACACAATTGACACAATCAACACAATTGACACAATCAACACAATCGACACAATAGATACAATCGAGACAATCAACACAATCAACACAATCGAGACAATCAACACAATCAACACAATCAACACAATCAACACAATCAACACAATCAACACAATCAACACAATCAACACAATCAACACAATCAACACAATCAACACAATCAACACAATCAACACAATCGACACAATCGACGCAATTGATACAACTCATACAATGGCCCGCCCTCCAACGCTGCACCTGCGCTCCGAGGACAAGCCGCTCGAGCACCGCTCGGCGCTGACGCCGGCCACGGCCAAGGCCCTCCTCGCGGCCGGGTACGCGGTCAACGTGGAGCGGTCGCCGGCGCGCATCTTCGACGACGCCGAGTTCGCGGCCGTCGGCGCAAGACTGGTGCCCGAGCACTCGTGGGCGGCCGCGCCGGTGGACGACATCATCGTGGGCTTGAAGGAGCTCCCCGAGGCCTCGTTCCCGCTCCAGCACACGCACGTGCAGTTCGCGCACTGCTACAAGCAGCAGAGTGGCTGGCAGCAGGTGCTCGCGCGCTTCCCGCGCGGCGGCGGCACTCTGCTCGACCTCGAGTTTCTAACCGACGACAAGGGCCGCCGTGTGGCCGCGTTGGCTACCACGCCGGCTACGCGGGCGCCGCGCTCGCCGTCCAGGCCTGGGCCTACTACTTGGCCAACCCGGCGGCCACGACGATGCCGGCCGTCAAGCCGTTTGCCAACCAGGCTCTGCTGCTCGACGCCGTGCGAGCCGCGCTCCAGGCCGGCAAGCAGATCGCCCACGGCGGCCCGCGCGTGCTCGTCGTTGGCGCCCTGGGCCGCTGTGGCCGTGGCGCCGTCGACCTGTGCAAGCAGGCCGGCATCCCTGACCACAGCATCCTACAGTGGGACCTGGCCGAGACGGCCAAGGGCGGCCCGTTCGCCGAGATCGTCGAGTCGGACATCTTCGTCAACTGCATCTACCTGTCCGAGCCGATGGCGCCGTTGATCAACTCGGCCTCGCTCAGCAGCGCGTCGCGCAAGCTCAGCGTGGTGTGCGACGTCTCGTGCGACACCACCAACCCCCACAACCCGGTCCCCATCTACACCGAGAACAGCACGTTTGCGAGCCCGACCCTGGCCGTGGCCGGCTACCAGGACCCGCCGCTGCACGTGATCAGCATCGACCACCTGCCCAGTCTGCTTCCGCGCGAGTCCAGCGAGGTCTTCAGCCAGGCTCTCCTGCCCAGCCTGCTGACGCTCAACGACGGCAAGACGACGCGTGTGTGGCAGCAGGCCGAGGAGCTATTCAAGACCAAGGTCGCCTCGCTGCCGGCCGAGCTGCAGGCCAAGGACGAGGAGAAGTAGAATCTTGATTTGACCTGTTTGACATTGTCTTGTCCCTGTCTAGAGCTGTCTCGGGCCGTCTCGTGCCGTCTCGTGCACTCCCATCCTGTCCCGTGCTGTCTCATGCTCTCCCATCCTGTCCCGTTTTACCTCTGCTCCGCCTACGCAGTCATGCCCACGTCATCGCCCTCAATCTCGCCCGCCTTGCGCTTCGGCGCTGCCTCATCGTCCGCTTCTGTCCACTCACTCACTTCCCACTGCACAGCCGTTGACCCATCCGCCGTTGTGCCCACGCCTCGCCGCGTCTGCAGCGTCCGGCCCAGGCGGCTGCCCTCAATCAGCTCCTCGTACCAGTCGAGCGCGCCCACGCGGCCCTGTCTCGTACGTGTCCTTGTCGTCGGCACCACTGAGTTCTGGCCGTGCTGCTGTACTGACTGATGCTGCTGCTGCTGCTGCTGCTCCGCACCGGCCTCCTCGGCCGTCTGCAGCAGGTCCAGCTCCTCCAGCCGGCCCAGCCCACGCGACCCCAGCGTGCTCAGCATCACGCTCAGAAAGTCGGCCTCGCTGCGCGGCTGCTCACTCCACCGGCTGATGTGCGTGCCGCAGTAGCCGCAGAAGACCTGCTTGACGTGTGGCGCGCTCGCCGGCGTAAAGGTGCGTCGGATTGTCGTATGTGTCTCGTCTGGGAACAGCGCGATCGTGGCTGACGACACCCACGTCAGCGGCACCCGCAGCACCGGCGTCGGGAAGTGTGATGGTCCTGTGAATTGATCATCTTCAATCAACGCCGTCCAGGAAGGAGGGCGGGTGTGATCATGTCTCTACCTACGCGAGTCGTCAAAGTATATCTGGGCCTGCCGTCCCGCCGTCACGGCATCGCGCGGCAAAGTGATTGAGATGTGGTTACGGCCGCACGAGCAGGTGCCCTGCAGCGGGTCGTGAGTGCCGCTGTCGCTCATCCTTTTGGTTCTTATTTGGATCGCTGCAAGAAGAGAGAACGAGCCAAGTCTTTTCTTATGAGCAGTGTAGCTGATTATTAGCGAATAATAATATCGGTAGTGGATAAGGCTAGCGCCAAAGTTAAATCGAAAACAGGGAAAACAAGGCGGCCAGACAAGGCAAATTACGCCAATACTACAGTACTAATAACCACGGCCAAGTTTATTATTAGCTAGCTGACTACCATGTCTATCATCCATCAACCAGTCTAGCAATCCCTTATCCAATCTCCAATTCGGCACACCATGTCTACCGAGCAGGACGACAACGCCTCCACCTTCACGTCGCAGTCCGACCTCGACTCCGACCAACGCCAGTCAACCGGGTCCAACATGGTCCGACCGCCACGCAAAAAGTCCCGCTCCTCGGCCAAGCCCCGGCTCAGCGTGCACCAGAAAAACACCAACCACAAGGACGCCGAGAACAAGCGCCGCAACGCCATCCGGGAGCGCTTCACCGAGCTCTCCACCATGGTCCCCGGCACCGCCGGCCAGGAGCGCTCCGAACAGGTCATGCTGCAGAAGACGTCTGAGTTCCTCAGGTGCCAGATGGGCGAGCTGCGCCAGCTCGAGCGCATGGCCCATGAACGCGGCATTGACGTCGACAAGGACGCCGAGGCCTTGAAGGATTCCGACTACGGCGGCAGGCACTGGCGCGAGCTCCACATGGAGGAGTATCGCGAGCAGAGGGAGCGCAAGAAGGTCCGCGGCATCAAGACGGCCGACGATGACGAAGATGACGACGACGGCGCTGACAGTTGACCCTTGAATCCCGGCCATGTCATCATGTACAGCAGTTCTTTTCTTCTACCAGTGTCCTGTCTAGCCAGTGTTGACATAGCAACCACCGCCGGTCTTGTTTCTTCTCCCACACCTCACCCTCCTCGCCCGTCGCCCGTCACCCGTGCTGTCTGCCTCATCCGCGACTATCCACCCACGCAGCCATCTCTAGCCGAGACGCGCTCGTCGATATCACCCTTCTTCCTCTCTTCTGCATCTTCTGCTTCTCCTTCTGCATCTTCTGCATCTTCTTCTTCTTCTTCTCCTTCTTCTTCTTCTCCTTCTTCTTCTTCTCCTTCTTCTTCTTCTCCTTCTTCTTCTTCTTCCGGCTCCTCCTCCTGGTCCCCCTGGTCCTCCTGGTCCTCCTGGTCCCCCTGGTCCCCCTGGTCCTTCTGGTCCTCCTGGTCCTCCTTCCTCCTCCTTCAACCTCTGCTCTCCCTGATCCTGCCTCTTCCTCCGCCATTCCATCATGCCCACCCACCCTCGTGCTCCACCAAAGCTAAAGCCTATCGCTACTTCCCCCTCCCCCCCCATCTCACCCTCTACCATTCCCAATCCTCGCAGCAAGCGCAAAGCCTCTACTCTTCTTGCCTCTGCTTCCAAGATCCTCAAGCCCAGCAGTGCAAAGGGCCAGAAGCTGCCAGACCGCTATGGGCTCGCTAACTTGGCCTCTTCAACTCCCCTCCCCACCTTGAAAAAGACCAAGACCGTAAGTTTTGCTGCCTCATCAATCCAGCCAACACCATCACTGAAACTGCTGTCATAAGCCGCCCTCTCACATCCCCATCAAGCGCCGTGCATATGTCTCCCCACTCCCCATCGCCCTCTCTACCCGCCCAAGCACGTCGCCGGCAGAGAAACCACTACCCAGCCTCCCTGTCGCCACCGTCCTTGGCAAGTCCCCCATCCAGCGCAGATCGCTTATTGACGCCACTGAGCGCCCTCTTCGCCGCTCCGCCTCACTCCCACCGCCTGGCCAAGTGAGTGCAATCGCTGAGGAAGAATGGCCCGCTCTGTCTCCATATCGCCCGGCCTTGAATCAGTATGACTCGAGATTGGCCAGACCTATCAAGGCCAGTGTCGGCGAGAGTGTGATTGAGGCCATGCGGGACCTGCATATTGGAAATCAAAATGCACCCACCGCCATCAAGGGCTCTTCATCCCAGTCAACCACCCCCGCTCTTCCACGGCCCACTGGCTGTAGAAAACCGAAGACCTCTGATAGCCGTCTTCGCCAGTCCACCGCCAGCAGTGGTGATGAAATCAAGCTCAGAGAGGACAACCACACTCAGACCAACCTCCCACGCTCTAGGTCCATCCTCCACACAGCCACTGGCAGAGGCTCACCCTACACTCTCGTCACCAACTCCTCCAATGAATCGCTCCGCCATCCTCGGCCACCATCTCCTGAATCTACCACATCTCTGCACACTGCCAAACTTGTTGCTGTCAAAGAGGCAAAAGCTATTGCCACTGCTCCTGGCAAGCCCAGGACTTCCATCCCCATACCAACCAGAGTCATACGCCGCCTGCCCAACGACCACAGCGAGGCCGACGCCCCCAACGTCAAACTCCGCCGAGGGTCACACGCATCTCAGGAACCCAACCCGTCTGATGCCGATGTCGATGCCAATTTAGATGCCGATATCGATGCCAATATCGATGCCAATGTAGATGCCGATATCGATGCCAATGCCGATGCCGACCACAAATCGGCCAAGTCAACCTCTCCTCCATCTGCCACTACCTCCCAGATCAAGCCTCCCTTCAAACATGCCGCCCGCATCCGCACCACCGGCAAGATGACCTTTGCTGAGCTCATGGCCACACCAGCTCCCACTGAACAAGAGCTCCTCCACGCTAGCCCTGACCCTAACCACTCCTCCTCCGACCAAGCCTCCGTGCGTGGCTACGACTCCGATGGTGGCTTCAAGATCAAGAAGATTCGCCGTCGTGGCCGCCGCCCCGGCACCAGCGCTGCTACCTTGCGCATCAGCGATTCCGCTCAGAAGCTGCTGGGAGAAGACAGCGAGCGAGCACACCGCCTGGCCAGCTCCAGCAGTCACTTGACCAAGACCAGCGACATCATCAAGTCCAAGATCCAGCTTCCCCGAAGCATAACCAGCCGCTCAATCGCGAGGCTGTCCAGTGCTGCCATGACTGAGCCGACCGTCAATGTCAAGGACGGCGACGCCGGCGACGACACTGTCATCAAGTACAGTCAGAGCCAAGAGTCATTCGCCCAGAGCAAGCAGCCTATTCTCTCCATACACACCAACGTCGCGGCAGCAGCAGCCGACACCCCACAAAACCCCATTCATCGCGACTGGCCGCTCAAGGAATTGAACTCCCTTGCTGCTGCTACCACCACCGCCACCACCACCAGAGATCGAGACTATGCACCCAGCTCCGGCCGCGCCAGCAGCGACTCCTCTTGGATCCCCCCCGTGGACTGGGAAGTCAAGAAGCGCCCGAGCACCGTTGACCTGCCTTCACACTTTACTATGCCAGTCTCTACGAGCAATGCTGCACCGACCCGGAACCACTTCTCCAGCCCAACTCCTGCTCCTCTATCATTCCGACGACCGGCCTCGACCGAACGTACCGACGATATTGATGCTGAGCACAAAAAAGAAAACGAAAGCGAAAGCGAAAGCGAAATCCCGCCACCAACTCCGGAAAAGGATGCAATCTTCAAACATGCTTCCGCTTCCGCTTCTTCTTCTTCCTCTTCTGTTTTCCCTCCTCGCACATCATCAAAAGCGGCAGCGGCAGCGGCAGCGGTTCCCAATTTTGCTCCACCGACGAGTCCAGGCGGCAACGGCAATGGCAGCGGCAATGGATACCTCAGTCCCATCCACGAGATGAGCGAGCACACTCTCGCCTCTGTGCTGGGAAGACATGATTCCCAGAATACCTTGCGCTATTTTGCTCCGTCTGGCCCGCCCACTGCAACTGTAACCACTACTCCTACTTCTACTGCCCCAGTGGCTCCCACGGCAGCAGCAGCAGCAGCTTCCAGAAGCACACCCAAAACAACAGCCGCCATGGTATCTGCCCTCCGCAACCTTTTCCATAAGAAGTCATCTGAGCTTGGTCGAGGTGATGGGTCAATCCGCAGCAGCAATAAGCGCAATCGTGGCCGTGGCCGTGGCTGTGGCCTAGGTCATGCTCGTCTGGATAATCCCACGCCGCCTCCCGCGACTCCTCACCATAACGATCACAATCAGAATCACAATTACAATCCCGATTTCTCTTTCGATGGCGGATCAACGCCAACACCAACACCAGCGCCGCCACCACCGACACCAGCCGATGATGAGAATGAAAATGGCATCCGCCTAACTTCCTCAGCAGTAGCAGCAGCACATCTCCTCACCCTCGCAGTCGCCGCGGCGCGCGACGCCGAGAATGCCCTTGCGCAGGCGAGGCTGGCCGTCACATGGTGCGAGGACTGTGTTGAGCGCACAAGCGGTGTCGTGGCCGAACTGAGGATGGTCGTTGGATTGACTGACTGAGTGATTGGCTGGACAGTAGGATTTGATTTGAAAATCGTTGTTTGCGTGGCCGGTTTGCTGGTTGGTTGTGCTCAACGGCTGCTGTTATTATTCTTACTATCCTTATCATTGCTGTTGTTTTCGGCAGGGCAAGGGGAGAAGAGAGAACAGAAGGGAATGACGGGCATGCAATGACACCGAATGGCGTCGACAGTCGACATGGGCCATGGACATGAGATGAGCATGGGCATGAGATGAGCATTAAATCCGAAACCAATGTTGGTCGAAATAATACCAGTTTGATTCGAGATCCTTCCTAAAGGCCACGGCCACGGCTGCCATTATCCAACCCGTTCCATGAGCTGCTGTGAGAAGATCTGCATAGTAAAATGGCTGTCAGTCGTAGTGGTGAGTGTTGAATGAAATTGTGTCATATGCGAGGC
The DNA here is from genome assembly GCA_003709845.1 of Chaetothyriales sp. CBS 134916. Classification (NCBI taxonomy): domain Eukaryota; kingdom Fungi; phylum Ascomycota; class Eurotiomycetes; order Chaetothyriales; family Domatiomycetaceae; genus Domatiomyces; species Domatiomyces globalis. The sequence continues at coordinate 33,419 of QQXO01000017.1, read as the reverse complement.
CTGGGGTGGGTGTTGGACAGCTGAAGAAGTGTAAAGAGAGGTAGTCTGTATCCCAAACGGCAAGTCCATGTTGCTACCGTACTATACTAATAAATCCCCGCTGGTACGGGAGCTGTGTGAGTATCGGCTGTTTTAACACAGGCTCTAACTTACAGTAGGAACCTGATAATATACTGTAGATAACCAATGTTAGGTCCTCCGCCTCAGCCTGCGAATCACAGTCTCGACTTTCCTATCGGTCGGCTCTTTGTGACCTTGCCACTCGCGTAATTATGCACCACCTTTCTTGGTAGCAGTACAGTACCTTTTTCTAAAATCAGCCTCTCTTTTATTAAATGGGAAATGTAACATGAGCAATCTTGGGGTATATTATTATTAGGCGCAGGGTGCTCTACAATCTCAATTACTTACTTACTGTTATCTTCCAGATCAAATTAGAAGTCCTCACAAAAACTGCTGTGCGTGGGTGGGGTGGTGACGTCGCAAACTGCGACACAGCCCACTTATGAACCAACCCAAGGGTTGCCCATCAGCAGCATGGTTGTCGCTGCCATAGTGATAAGGAACAGCCATTATGCAGCCGACACAGAGAAACAGACCTTTGATGGCAGATACACGGTCGATTCCGTCATTGTTACCCTATCCATAGCGCTGGCCCTGTACAATTCACTGGAAATGGTGCTTCTCATTTCAGCAACATTCAAGAAATGGAAGGGTCTATATTTTTGGAGCCTGGCTCTCTGCAACCTTGGTATCATCTGCTACACCCTCGGCGTGATGCTTCAATATTTTAAACTGGGCGGCGTCCGCTGGTTTAACCTGGCTTTAAATGACGCCGGCTGGATCGGCATGATTGCCTGCCAGTCGCTCGTCCTCTACTCGCGCTTGGGCCTGATACTCGACAGCACAAGAATCTTGATGGCTGTCAAATGCATGATCATCATTGACAGCGTCGTCCTTTTGATCTCCACAGTAGTTCTCAACTTCGGCTCCACATTTTCAGCCATCCCCGGATTTGACGAGGGCTACTTTTACATTGAGCATATTCAAATGACCATCATCACCGTCCAGGAGCTGATCATCTCGGGTCTCTACATCTGGAAGACCGTCAACCTGCTCAAGGTCATCTCAAAAGCACGCACGCGGAGCATGATCCGGCAGCTTTTCGCCATCAACATTATTATCATTGCGATGGATGTAAGTCGGGTTACACAATCCATCCATCCATCCATCAATCAATCCATCACATTCTACCCGTACTCATTGGCTAACAATGTATTTCTTTCTTCTTTCAAAACTTCTAGGTCGCCCTCGTGGTCCTAGAGTTTAAGCATTTGCAACTCTATCAGGAAACCATCAAGGCTGTTGTCTACAGCGTCAAGTTGAAACTTGAACTGAATATCTTATCCAAACTAGTTGATCTCGTTGATGGCGGCAAGTCAACTCTCCGATCGATGACCTTGACTGGAACCATTGACTCAGATGCAATCCTTGGACAAGCAGCTGTACGTCGAGAAATGTCGTCGGGCCCAGACCATTTCAGCAGCTGGTTCGCGGGCGATGGAAAAAGCACTGCAGCAGAAGCAGCAGCAGCACATCGGAAGAACAGCAGCAGCCACACGACTACTACTACTGGAGCTGCCCAACCAAACGTCTTCAGCACTGCTCCACTTGGGGCTACCGACGAAGGAATTACTCCGGTGCTTTCTCGCCAGTCTAGATGGTCAGCAAGAACGAAAGATAGGGAGTCTGATGTTTTGTATGCCGATTTTCTTCGCTCTCTAAGCTGAGATGGGTTATCTGTCATACCCGAATCTTGTATTGTTTGTTTGTTTATATATGGTCTAGTAAAAAATCAATTCGAAATCAATTCGAGACAAAGGGGATGAAAAAAAAAGAGACACAGAATGTGAATGGGAAAAACTCTGTTTCTTGTACTTGGGGCATTCCGCCCAAAAGCAACTACCAACTACCAACTAACATAATAGCCAGGGTATAAGTTAGCAACTTGACTAAAATTGCCGTAACCTGGAAGGAGTTTTAGGAAAAGTAGATAGGTGCGTCGCATCACAACCAACACCAATCAACATAGACAACATGCTCCACCCGAAATAAGGCTTTGCTTAACGACCTCCAGGAGGCACATCCTGCTCAAAATCCCGCGGCTGGTACCGATACCCGCCTGGTCCTGGTCCTATTCCCGGCATCGGTGCTTGTCCCTGTGCCTGTGCCTGTGCCTGGATCTGCGAGGGCAACTGCGAATGATCGCCGCCAAATCGCGGACTTCCAGGCCCGTCGCTGGGCGGACCCTGACTGCCGCCCCAGCCGGAGCTGAGGCTCGTCATGTTCTCCTGTCCGTTGCTGCTATGCCGGCTGGCCTGGCTGCCGCCGAATTGGCTGCCGAATTGACTACCGCCGTCGAGTTCGCTGTACGACGTCTGCCTGCCCGGCGGCACCAGACTGGCATTGCCTCTGTTGTTAAGCGGTGCCGGCGAGTAGTGGTTGTAATGCGTGTCGCCCATCATTTCGATGGCTAGGCCTTGGTTCGAGTTAGGTAGCTGCTGCTGGTGGGGAATGCTGCCCATCATCTCCATCATCGAGTTGGGCGGCTGGAAGCCCGGGCTAGGAAGAGGGCTGCCCGTGCTTCGCACTGAGCCGCTATGACGGATTGACGATCGCAGCACTTCTTCTCGTTGTCGCAGCACTTCTGAATTCGACAGCATGGCACTGCGTCTATAGTCGGGCTGGGCCGGCATGTTGGGGCTGTACTGCAGCGCCGGACTGAAGCCTGGGCTTTGGGGCTGCGGAGAAGGAGTACTAGCGAGACCGCTATTGCGGTGGGCTTCCATCATTTGGCGCAGGATTTCCTGGTCAATCAACTCAGCCTTCTTGACCAGGCGATCCAGCATCGTCTTGGCTGCAGCCTTGTTCTGCGACTTGACAAACGGCGCCAGGCTGAAGTTACACTTGAACTCGACCTCTTCACGGAGGTACAGCCCCTCAGAGGGCGCACCACTGCCGAGTTCGCGCGGCTCAGGTGGTTCGCCGGGCTGGTTGCCACGGATCTCATATCTGTTGCGCATGTCCACGCCGGCGGGGGCGTATATGTGGGTTTGCAAGCCCAGCGGGATATCGTGGAAAACACCCTTGAAGGTGATCTTGCCCGAGCCCATCCTGCCCATGCCGGGAATGTACTGTATCCGCTCGGTGATCTCATGCCAGACGGAGAAGAACTCGTCGGCCGGTGCATCACGAGGCGCTTTGACGAGGTGGTGTTCGAGCACGAGCGGGTTCAGTTCAATGATCTCACCGTGGCTGTGGAGCATGTCGATGGCCAACTGGCGCGGGATGTGGCTCGGGATAGACGTGATGTTGACATACTGCACCTTTTTCACCATCTTGGCCGCTGATGGATGACTGTGAGACGCTGCGACTACGAGAGAGTGAGACTGCAGCGACGAGCAGAGTCGAGGCCCAAGCACCGCCGGTCACACTTCCTAGTACCTTGGCGCTGTAAGCAGGACCGGGGTTGAACGTTTGCGTTCGCCGTCCGCAAGTTGCCACTGTCTGGAATGTCGTCGATCGGACGGTCCTTGGTCGTGATGCGGCAGAGCGACCAAAGCGATTAATTAGACCAAAGGAGCACGTCACTCAGGCATCAAGAGTGGTAAGGCGTCCACTCGATCCTCTCCGGGACCCCGAGGCCTGCTCACGGTCTCGACCTGGGAAACCCGAGCCTCGCTCCGACCATCTTTGGTGCTCTTGGCGACGTGGCTCGGTGGCTCAGTGGCTGATAAGCCAGTTCCCAGCACTTTACGACGTGAGTATGATCTGTGATTGGAGTCTTCGGCGGCCAACTCTTCCGGACCGTTGAAGAGAGTCGCTGACAACCCCACCACTGGTGGTTCAGCCCCAGTTACGGTATCAGGGTCTCAGTCATGATCTCAATGATTTGAATTACTGTAATTTAGCGCCAGGTATGATACATATCTCTCCAACATATTCTGCTCTGCTTCCTAGATCTTCTACGTCAAAGCGGAAACTGGAGCGGAAAGAATCTATCCCGTCCGTCTCTGCGTTGCCATAAGCCTTCCTCTTCCCAGCGCCTTCCTCTTCCGAGTGCCTTCCTCATCCTTGAGCGGCGGTGTAACTAAAATGACTCGACGGCAGCTGCAGCTGAGTACCTTCTGCGCTCACGTTCAGTTTGGCTGCAGTATCTGATATCTTCAGCACCATTTCGACAGCGAGTATTTGGCATCTTTGCGCATGATATGGGCTTTCCTGCCCACCGCCTCTCTGAGGCGAGGCGACCATAGCCGTCGATTCTCGCTTCTTGAATTGTTCCCCAGCATTTGGGTTGCACATTTCTGTCCACTTTTCATCCCTTCTGCTCATCATGTTCCAGCTCAAGACCGAGATTCTTCCACTCGTCCTTGGCCATCAGCCCTTTCTCCATGCGGCAGTTCAGGTAATTCTTGGCCAAAAGTCTGCATTCTGTGCCATTCTTTCCGCCCTGCTCTTTAATGCAGCGAAGATATGAGGATATGAACTGCTTGCATTCTGCATCATGGTCTAGTGGGAAGGATCCACGCTCAGGAGGTGTTGGCTTGGTCGCTACAGCTCGGCCACCTGGAGCACCGAAGCCTGACATCGTAGCCAGGTGCAGTGAATCCAAGGTGTTTCTGTCCATAGTGTTAGCATCTGGATACAACAGCCATTGAACAAGAGTATGAGCGATTAAATGTCAGTTCTCCAAGGTGATATGTTTTCGACATTCGTTCGTTCAGTAAGAACACAGCGAAATTATTGTATTCATCAAAGCAGGATCGATCCCATGAACAGACGAGAGACTCACAAAATTACAGCTAACAGTGCTGCTTCAATCAGATACTCTTCTGTTTAAATAGTATGGTTAGCTTAAATTTGCACTACCAAGTGCTAAAATACGGTTATGGAAATGGCAATTCAGGCTGGAACTCAGTGTTAGCTTGGCCTTGTACACCAGCAGGATTTCGTACCTCATTAAATCAGAATTTTCAGTGTATACGATCAATGCCAAATCAATTTGGCTCAATCAGTGTGAATAGCTGTTCATCCTTGGATATTGGGACCACAAAATGAAATTATCGATGGTCATACCTGGACTGTACTGTCAGTATTCATCCAGAACCAGCTAGGTTCATGCTATTCAAGTCTTCCAAGCCAATCAGCTGACGAAATCTCAACAAGTGCCACAAGCACCGGCACGTCCGCAGGAATTGTACGTTCCTGTTTTTCATGGATGTGCCGTGATGCGCACGCAGTCTGTCCGCCCGTTCGTTCAAGTGTTCGTCATGTCGAGGAGGGAGTGGAGGTGGGGCAATGCGGTCATACCTAAGAGAGCGACATTAGTCCGCAGGTTGGAACAGCTGGTCTGCAATATATTGGATACAACAATCAATCAGACAAGGCTGAAACTTGAAGTAGACAGATTCGACATGGGTATTAAGTTCGAGGAATGCCAATCGTGTCACAGTGTCATCACGAAAAAAGAGTGGTGAGATGAGTATGATGCTTACCTTTAGAAAAGTGCCTAACTAGCACTGCCCTATGATAGTTGACAGTCACCTGTGGCACAAGTCAGCAAGATGCCTCTTCTCTTGTAATTGAAGTGTAATGCAGTGCTTGGCCGGATTCAGAGTAATTCTAAAGATAAAGGATGATCCTCACTGAGCACAGCAGCCCTTGGAGTTGGATTGTTTGATGTTTGTTCATCCTTGGGAGAGCAGAGTCATAAAGAGAGGAGCATACCTCGGATCAACCATTGTGTGTGCATTGCCATCAACCCGCAGATCGTGCATGCAATGAAGAATGAGATTGGGGTTGGAAAGAATTAAATGAAAGAAGCGTGTGGTACAGGAGAAGCTTGAAAAAAGAAAACTTTAGTAGCGCCCGTGTTACGAGGGATTAGTCTAGTCTTAACTCCGAATGTCATTTCGGCCCTACTTGCTCACTTCACACTCTATGGAATCTGTTATGTCTCCCTACTCGGGCCCGGTGAGAAAGCAGCATTATCGTGACTGTCTCCTCTCGATGGCCGTTCTCTGGCTGGTTCATTCCCGTTGCGTATTCTGGATTTGTCAGCTAGAGCCGAGAGTCTAAAATTGCCCTCAACGTCCTCGGTCACGAACCCATCAGGAGTCTCCCCAACGTAGTTGTGTCTTCCAATGCCCATCCAAAAGGCCCGCTCCTTGCTCCTTGCTCCCCATGCCCATCCTGACCCAGATCGGACAGGCAGATGATACAACCGGAAGCTGGACCAGGCGCACGCAATCCCGATCAACGTCCCGGAAATGATGTCGAACGCATGATGTCGATAGTCAAACCAGCGTGACACCGACACATAGAAGGCTGCTCCTACAGGCACGGCGGCAAGCAATGCAAGATACAGCGGAGGTGCTGCAGCGTGATTGCGAGGAGGTGCCGTGTTCCTGTCGCCTGGAGCAAAGGTCGTGATGAATCGTCGTTCGGCGGAGGCCGAGGGTAAGAATGGTATCTGTACTCCAGTCTTTGCGCATACAAACAGTGTGAGATACAGGAAGCCTGCCCAACTTGTACTCGAATGCCCTGAAGGCCAGCTGGCGAACGCGTTATCGAGATTGCTCATGTCTTTGGTTGTGCAAATGTGCCAGGTGACTGTGATTGGAATCGCACTGTTAAGCGTCAGACCTCCCAGGCCGCCAACTCTCCATCGTGCAATGCTCTCAGCAGAGGTATCTGGTTGGCACACTGCCAAGAGGTGCGGTCGTGGCCGGCCCGCAACGTCTTTCAGCCCTTCAGTGATGAGCAATGCCGAAGCTAGTGATAGCCCTAATCCCATCCAGGCTGTGTTCCACTCCCATAACCTTCGTCGCCATATCTGCACTCGAGTAGTCGACGTGGTAGCAGTCGGGCCGGGAACCAGTAGCATCGAGATCAAAAAGGTGATCAGGACCGGTCCACAAACCAGAGCAATTCCCAAATCGGTCATTGTGACCGTATCACCCTTGTCAGGGTATGAAATGCTGGGATCGGAAAGCGAGAAAGCATGATATGTTCCTCTGGCTTTGATGCGATTGAACGCTGCTCCAATGGCAGCAATGACCCTGCAGCTTGTTAGACCTGATCTTGCTCCTTGGTCCATTTTACCGACACTATGATGATCCAGTCTAAGATATATGACAGTATGACATGAATCGAAGTCATTTTGCACTGGGTCCGATAATGCGAAATGTGGATGCTGTGTTGCTACCGCCAGACACGGTAATTGCGCACGCGACCACCCAAAGAGATGCTTGCTTGAGACTCGCCAATCCGCCACACAAGTCAAAGGGAACACTAGAAGTGAGAAGTCGACTTTGACTTCCTCGAGTATTTAAATAATGCATTGACGAGCCTCTTGCCCTTTACGCGCCACATTGCTTTGTGAAATCCAGGGATGCCAAGTCTTCCTGGCGGAGCACGTCACGCCAGCCCATCTAAGTGGTTTCGTGCTTCATTCAGCTTGGCAAGCTTTCTCCTTGTAGTACAAGATACCCAGATTAAGGAAGAGCAATTGAAATTCAAACATTCATACTACAATGCTAACTCGACCTGTAGCGTATAGCTGCATCTCTGAAGCCATCTCATACTGCAAAGACCGGACAGTGGGACCCGCCAGCGGAAGCCAGACACTAGTCAGAGACATAACACATGAGACACCCTTTGCCTCCTCCTCTTTGTCTTCCACTGAAGGCAGCCCCGGAAGCTCTTGTTGTTGTACTCTCTACCTCATTAATGTTTGTTGTATTGCAGGAAGTGAAGCAAATATAGACTCATACTACTGGTATCTTCAAACTCGCTTGCGATGTAACCACGCTGCCGATGCTCTTTCTCCCCTAATATCTTGGAATAAACGACTTCTAACTTTATCATCAATCAACCTCGATGCCTTCTTCTGATGCAGCAGAAAAGCGAGGGGATTAGAATATCCTCTGGAAGTCACCTGCCTTGCTTATTTGTAATTGGGACACAAATGATAGGTTGGATCGGCTTCGCCCCTACTCGGAGTGGGGAATGCACCTGTAACTTTAGTACATCTAGACCTGCGGTTATACATAGTACAGTGTACCGGTACCTGCCCCTCCATTGATTCTGGGGTATCAGCAGTCATGTCGAAGGTGAAAGCGTACCAGCTTCCTCCCACAAAGCTAATCCCCAACTCACCGCATCCACTCCTGCACTACCCTGGCTTCTTTGATCTAGAAGCTGATCATGTGACAGCTGCCGAGGTCAGTGACCTTTTCGCAAAGAACGGATGGCAAACCCAATGGATCTTCCGCTACGGCGAGACCCAACGCTCACACTATCATTCGCAAGCACATGAGTGCATGGTAGTCCTATCAGGCAGCGCCTCCATACGGTTCGGTGTCGCCGACACAGACCCCGACCTCCAGATCAACACCTACGGCGCAGCTCGAGAGCACGGTGGGATTGAACTCGCGGCTCAGCCTGGTGATGTGTTCGTCATTCCCGCCGGTGTTGCCCACAAGACGCATGACACCGTGCCTGCAGCGCCCTTCAAGCTTCTCACTCCTGGATCGGGCCACGCCCCCATTCTCCGAGAAGCTCTGCAAAAGATCGAGCTTGACGGATTCACTATGATTGGTGCATATCCTCGAGACAGCGGCGCCTGGGATTTCGCCGAGGGTGGGGAACATGCTGGCAACTTTGAGCAGGTCTGGTCGGTTCCGAAGCCTAAACGTGACCCCGTCATGGGAAGTGACGGCGGGCTTGCTACGCTCTGGGAAACAGAGGGACAGAATCAACTTGGTTAAATACCAAAAAATGTCCTATCAGTGTATCAGGTTCACACAAGCTGCACATCGCAAGCTTATCTATCAATCGACCCTCTCGATCCATTGACCCGAGACCCCTCTTTATCTTGGACCAGATCCACATAGGGTTCATACCAAGTGGCTTAGCAAGATCAATAAACCTTATATTCTTTGTCCGGTGTATCAATCTTCTTGATTTTGTCCCCGTCAAACTTGAAATCGTCTTCTAAGATTGCCGTTATTCACAGAGAAGTCTTCCTTGCTTTGCAAAGAGCCGTAAGACGACCGACCTGATCTTGATTGAAGCTCACAATGTCGTGTTGGACGAGATATGGGTGACACTCCAGCTGATGCGCAGCAGATACGACAGTCTTTCTTTCAGGACACGCTCGATATCTGCCTTCGAGAAGTTGCTGGTTCTCATGGCCTCTACCTTTCCAGACTGCACGAGTTGTTCCGTTGCCTTATAAGCTTCAGCGTAATTGATATCGCCACCCAAGATTTTGCCGCTGGATATTGAGCCTAGCCTTTCATCCATCAGAAATGTATCAGCCAGTGCACGAGATCCGGTAAAAGCAGTCAGTGCTGGGAGCCCTTAGTCTTGTGTTCAGCGCTATTTGCAACTCATCAAGGCGGTGTGTGTGTTTGTGTGTGTGAAGAGGAAGATGCTCTGTCGAGGAAAGCTAGATGGGTTGATGCCAAACCACAATTTGAACCGGTCCCATCCTATAGCTGTCTCGTCAGATTCTACACATCATTTGCTCAAGCGACCTCCACTCTTGCACTACTAACCAATATGGCAATTTTCAGTGTTCAATGCTTCAAATAATGCATCCCTTACGCATCTTTGTTTTACCACGTCCAAATGCCCAAATCAGACTTCTCGTCCCGGTCTGAGCGGAACCCACAACCCTCCTTGCCTGGCTTGTATAACCGCCTCCCACAGCAACACCATTAGCTGGGATACAAATAGATTCGGTAATCTCACAATCGCGAGCATGACTACTTGAGAGCTCACTTAACTGGCGGAGCCCGGAGCTTCCCTTGCTAAACTAAGTTAGGTTTAAACTTAGCTCTTACTCAGAGTAAGGGAGAGGACGAAAGCAAAGATAACATAAGTACTCTGTTGTTCGTCTGGTTCCCCGTGTCAGTGTTTGACTGTACTTCTGTAAAGGGGATGATAAGTATCTCAGGGACTTGAGGCACGTTATTTTTACAACCACATGTTGCTAGATCGGGTAATTTAAGATTAAACATGCTAAGCCCTTCTAGGTTAGTTCTCACCGACAGTGCTACCCGAACATTAATTAGCTCTAAGCCAATCGGTCGACCTGCAGATGTGCCTAAAACTTCGTCTCTACCGCCATCAAACATAACTTCCCAATTTGGGACATATCAGCTTGATGCTCTCTTCATAGAGTTACCGCTGCTGCAGCATGCCACATCGTCCCAGGATCCGCTCAATTCTCGTCAGTGCTGTCTGCATAAGGAGTGATCCGAACAAGGGGTTTTCATGTGACTCTGGCAACACATGGACATTCTCATTCTCATAAATGACATGCACGCAAATTCTGGTACGCCTGAATCTTGCCGGGATTCGGCAAGATTCCCCGTCTTCTCAGAGGAGCCGAGTCTTCGGGCATGACGTGGTTTGCTTCACTATATATGCCCACTAGAATTCCCTATTGTGAAATCAGAGTTCGGCTTCTTGTTATTCGTGCGTGTGGTCCCATCATGGCCTTATCGCTTTTACAGCTCTCCATCATCTCTGCGATATTGGGTCACCTCTCCTGTAGGCATGCACCTAGTACTCTATCAATACTGATAATTATGCTGATCGATGCCAGATGTGACCTACTTTATAAGAGGAGAGAAAGTCACACAAAGCCTCAGGATATTTGTAGCCTTCGTCGCCTCACCGGTAGTTGTCACGGTTGTACTAAGCTATGCCTTCGGCTACCCAGTCTTCCGAGCTGCCTCAACGGCTGCAACGGTGTGGGCCGGTTTCGTCTTTGGGCTGTTCCTCAACTTGTCCATCTACCGTATCTGGTTCCATCCTCTGAAAAGCTACCCTGGTCCGTTTCTGTCCAAGATTACTATGTGGCACCATGTTTTAAGTACTATAAGCAAGACCGATAACTATCAGCGGCTACACAAGCTCCATGAAGAGTATGGCGATTATGTTCGGGTGGGCCCGAATCTGCTATCCATTGCCGATCCCGACATCGTTGAGATAGCTCATGGATCCAAAACTCGATTTAGAAAAAGTGAGTGGTATGATATGTCTCATCCTTTGACTAGTCTTCAACAGATGCGCGACCACCAGATGCATGACAAACGAAGGAGAGGCTGGTGGGAGAAAGCGTTTGTGATGAAGTCAATTAGAGGATATGAGCCAACAGTCCTCAAGTATGCCGACCTTCTTATCCAACGGCTGAAAGATCATGCTGGTCAAGTCGTTGACTCCACTGAATGGATCAACTTCTTCGCATTCGACGTGATGGGTCAACTGAGCTTCGGCAAGTCATTCGAGAACCTGCAAAATGGCGAGTCACACTGGTTCGTGCGTCTCATTCACGAGAACGGCATCCCTCTAGGGACCTTCGGGACCGTCCCATATATGCTTTACCTCGGATTCAACCTTCCAGCTGCCATCAATCCCATGAGCAGATTGCTTGAGTACAGCGAGAAATGTGTTGATAGTCGTATCACATCTGGTAACAACGCTGCATTCCCTGATGTCATGTCACACATACTAGAGGCAGGACCATTTTTTGAAGACCAAACCACCGAGAAGCTCCTCCTAACTGGAGATTCCCGCTTGCTCATCATTGCCGGCAGCGACACAACCGCAACAACAATTTCATTTGCAATTTATTACTTAGCGACCAGTCCGTCCCTCTTGGAACAACTTCGAAAGGAGCTGGATCAACACTACATTTCTGAAAATGATCCATTCAGTATTGAAGGGTTGCAGTATCTACCTCTTTTGAATGCGGTCATTAACGAGGTTCTGCGTCTTCATCCTCCGGTTCCTGGTGGAGTGTATCGTGATGCCCCACCCGAAGGCATCTCGATCAACGAACATTTCATTCCTCCACGGGCCGTCACTATCGCACCAAACTTTACGATTCAAAGATGTGAGTGCCCGAAGTAGCGACTAAGTTCCTAACTGATCTGCCACAGCACCCAAAGCATTCGTGAGACCCAACGAGTTTATCCCTGAGCGTTGGACTACGCAGCCAGAACTGATCCTTGACAAGAGCGCATGGTACCCATTCTCGCTTGGACGTTACGGATGCGTAGGCAAACAGCTTGCCCTTATGGAGCTCCGGACAGTATTGACTAAGGTTGCACTCGAACTAGACGTCAAACTTGCCCCAGGAGAAACAGGCAAACGACTCCTTGAAGAATCCAAAGATATCTTCACAATGACCGCATTGTCATTGGAGGTTGTTTTTACACCTCGGAAACGATATGATTCACGCTCGATGGAACGGAAATCGAGCCCTCAGGTACAGAATGCTTAGGCCAAGCACCAACACGTACACGCGCCATACACTCCCGAGGTTTTCGGTCAGAAACTCCAGGCCTTCTGGCTGCAACTATTCCTTTGTGTCCCTGCATAGTGTTAGCTTCGAACACGGTGACTATTGATGACCTTATGATAATGACCGTGATGTCTATCTAGAAGAGACGCTGATGCACGAGCTTGGATCCTTTCTACGCCCTTGGTCAACCCTGTGATGTTATCGACCGTTGGGCTTCTGTTAGACATCCTGAGGGGAACGAGGCAAAGAGAGCGCAAAAGAATGACTCATCTTAGATTCTCTACATCTATGATTACACCAGACTCTAAGTTTGAAGAGACAGAAGGTTCTCATATTCTACTTACATATTTATATCCCGACCCTGAGTTTCTCCCCTCGAAACTCTTGTGTTAAAGATTTCTAGAGGATGGAAGGCAAAGAGAAGGATGAGAGAGATTTAGGTTGGTTTGGAATTCCCTGTCTATGACAATACAAGACCCAACGCTTGAAGACCTGCGCATCCGTATCGCTCGTCACTCGGATCGTTCAGATCCTGTAACCTAAACAGTGTGAGGATGCCTGTTCATGCCTCAGGGGGCCTGGTGCCAGCGATATCATTGTCCAGGGACCTGGGGTCAGGAGGCGAGCATCGACTAGACACAGCGCACGGAAGGTGCTTGAATATATTGCTGCTGAACTCCGAGCACTTGGGTTATGAAGGATCATGCTCACCCCACAGCGAACTCAGACATGTATTAACTCTATGTACGCGTTCTCTTGGTAGTCTACGCAGTATATCTTCACAATCACGGGGGCTCAAGGCTAATCTGGCGACCCATTAAAAGTCGGCAACACCAGGCTGCACCTGCCGCATGTGCATGCGAACGGCTGGGTAATTAGCCACCACATGTTCCTCTCCAACATCTCCGGCCCCAGACCGATGCTCCGATGAATTACTCCGGCGCCATCGCTGACTGACGCAAGTGAACCTTTTGTCCTGCCAGGGCCATTACTTAAGCAATTTTGTCTTGATTTGCTGTCTTCTTCCCCAATCGTTCAACTCGAGAGAAACACGATTTATCGTTGGTCATGATATGAACCTAATGATAGGTAATGTACTCCTTTGATGTCAAACCTCATAGTAAGCGCGCGGATTCTGTATTCCCTGCACTCTCGTTTAATGCATTGTGATGTCTCCCACTCTATACGGTTGCGCTTGCTTTTGTCTCTCCTTTCGTTCTCATGTGCTGGCATATCATAACCCCAGAAGTGGAGTAACCCGTTGAAGCAAATGGCGGCATCGATAACTCTCCCGTCGCGTAACTCATTTCAGAACCGAGACAACGCACGCATTGAAGGCCAGAGAGACGGGTCACCATACTGTCATGCGGTGGAGAACGAGGACTCAATATCTCCTCCGCTCGAAGAATCTCTGGATGCAAGAATCCATCGTCTCGGTCGCGAAAGGCCGCCGGCTTTCGACAACATTTATGCTGAATGGACTTTTGTCTTCAGCATCCTAATGTCTCAGATTCTTACTGAATACTTCATCTCTGGCTTTACGCTCCTAATTCCGACGCTCATCAAAGAGCTAAATATCCCACCATCATCCTCAATCTGGCCAGCCTCTGCTTTCTCAGTCGCAATAGCGTCAACGCTCCTTATATTCGGTCGCCTTGGTGATACCTTCGGAGGCTACCCGATCTATCTTGCAGGCAACGCTTGGCTACTTGTCTGGTCAATTATTGCAGGCTTCTCAATCAACCCTCTGATGCTCAACTTCTGCCGTGCGTTCCAGGGACTCGGCGCTTCAGCGGTCTTGCCTGCCGGCATCCAACTGATGGGCAGCATCTACCGGCCCGGCCCACGTAAGAACCTTGTATTCGGCCTGTATGGAACGTGTGCAGTCCTGGGCTTCTTCGTAGGTATCCTTGTCTCTGGTTTCGTCGGTCAATATCTCCACTGGGGCTGGTATTTCTGGTTGGGCGCCATTCTGGCTGTAGTCACGTTCCTCACATCCTTCTTCAGCATCCCGAATGACTACTCCAATCATCTTCATAATCGACTGAAGATGGATTACCTTGGATCCGTGTTGCTTGTCTCATCTGTTGTTCTGATCATATTCTCTATCACAGAATCCGCACACACTCCTCACGGCTGGAAAACACCATACATCCCGACGCTCTTTGTTGTCGGCATGGCTTTCCTGCTGCTCACAATCTACGTCGAAGGCTGGGTTGCCAGCTGTCCAATCCTTCCTGCAGCTATATTTACCGCTCACCAGGCTATGCTGCCCCTTATTTTGGCTCTCATGCTCCTCTACGGCACCCTCGGCATCTTCATCCTCTACGGGAGTCTATATTTCCAGAACATCATGCACGCTCCCCCGCTGCAGACAGCAGTATGGTATGTACCCATGTTGATCGGTGGCCTTATCTTCTCAACGGGTGAGGGATTGATAATGCACGTCATCTCCGGACGCATACTGCTTACCATATCTGCTGCAGGCAGCATCGTTGCACAGCTCATCCTCGCCATTGCTCCCGTCGGGGCCAGCTACTGGGAATGGATCCTGCCTGCCACCATCTGCGCTACAATCGGTATCGATCTGTCCTTCACTGTCCTTACTGTCTTTGTCACTACCGTCCTCCCACGGCACCACCAAGGTACAGGCGGTGGCCTGCTCAACTCTCTCCTGCAACTTGGCATCGCGCTGTGTCTGGGTTTTGGTGACATACTGCAAACATACACCGTGGAGCGCAGCCCAACATCGGACAAACCTGAAGAGACGTTGAGGCGGTCCTATCAGGACACGTTTTGGTTCGGCGTTGCTGCTGCAGGCATGGCGTTGGTTTTGATAGTCGGATATGGGAGAATTCCAAAGGCGAAAAGTGACTTGACCGTGGAGGAGAAAGAGGGGTTGGATAGGGAGGCAACACGAGAGACCTAGTTTGAAAGAGTGTGTAGGAGAAGATCAGGGCGACGTTCAGTGACCTTAGAGTGTCTGTTGATGTCTGCATAGATATGGGCTTCGGAAGCCGAGACCTTTACGGTTTACTTGCTGTTGGAAAGGCGTTTGATAGTCACTGCCATTTTACGCATTGAGGGTGGTACAGATGACTTGTGAGGCTATTATATTTGTAGTCAGAATCAGACAGGAAGAGTTGGCAACGCATATTAATGAGAGTCAAGAACGCTAGGCATCAGATATCGAGACAGCACTGATATCATACCGGTATTGCTGGTCTCGCATCAACATGACTCCAAAGCCTGATTGACTAATTAATTGATCCATTGATGAGCAGCTAACAGTGAGGTGAGAGGAGAATCAGAATTTGTGTTATTCGAGTACTGGTAGTCGGGTTTGATGATCTACTACAGTAATGGCGACGGCAAAACAAGCCAAGACATACCGGTATTACTGTACCAAGGAACCCGCACTGCCATAATGTTAGCGCTCAGGTCAGAACGTGTCCTAGACAATCTCCGGTCTCTCCGGTCTCTCCGGTCTCTCCGGAAACCTTGCTGGCTTATTTCGTGGGTCGTCACATTGCATCGATCAAGAGAGCCCCAGTGCTCAAGGAGTGTTCCATGCTTGTAACCTACAAGTTTCCTAGGAGCGATGAATATCCATTGAAGGCCGTCCCAAGCCTCAAGCCGATCGAACCAAGGTTTTTCTTACAGTAGATTCCACTGAGCCGGGAGCGACATTCGGAGTGCCCGACAAATTATCGTTCGGCCAAACTTGTGAAAATTGGGAGGCTGCCGGTGCCGAGCGATCTAAAGTTTTTCCGTTCCGAATTAGCGCCAAATTTTGAAGCTCCTTGAAAATCGAACAATTGTCCTGCACTTTGAGCTTCATTCCTACATCTCCATCATCTGCATTTCTCCACTCACTCATCCATCTCAACTCAGGCATCATGTCTAAGGGAGGAGATGTTAAGCAAGGCGACAAGTCGGTGTTCGGCATGTACGTTGGCCCTAGTCGTAGATTGGAAGCTGCCAGCGTCTACATCGCCTGCGCGGCTTCAGTCTCTCTCCGATGGTCAATCCAATGCTAACATTTTGTTCAGGCCCGGCTTCGTCGTCGATTTTTTGAGTAAGTAGAGCTTAGCCAATGTGCGGCGCAGGTGTCTGACATTGCTACCAGTGGGTGGTGTTTCCGCCGCTGTCTCAGTAAGTACCACCCTGGACCGCCATGATAAGTTAATCATCTCTGACAATGTCTAGAAAACTGCTGCTGCCCCCATCGAGCGTGTCAAGCTCCTCATCCAGAATCAGGTAGGAGCTTTTCCCACGAGGGTTGGACAATGCCACGCCGGTGCACTCAATCCTCAACACCTCTTCCCGGGCCTCAAAAGCATCGAGCTCACAAATGATTAGGATGAAATGATCAAGCAAGGTCGTCTGGATAAGAAGTACAATGGTATCATTGATTGCTTCTCCCGAACCATCAAGTCTGAGGGTGTCCTCTCGCTATGGAGAGGTAACACTGCCAACGTCATCCGATACTTCCCCACCCAGGCTGTGAGTATCAAGAAGCCAAACTTAAACCGTGCACTTCTAACCATCAGATAGCTTAACTTTGCTTTCCGCGACACCTACAAGCAGCTTTTCGCGTTCAACAAGGAGCGCGATGGCTATGCCAAGTGTAAGTTTCTGAGCTGCAGCCACAGATGTTCAATACTGACTTGTGAAAGGGATGGTGGGTAACCTGGCTTCTGGCGGTGCTGCTGGTGCTACCTCCCTTCTCTTCGTCTACTCGCTCGATTATGCCCGTACGCGTCTTGCCAATGACGCTAAGTCGGCCAAGAAGGGTGGGGAGCGCCAGTTCAACGGTCTCGTCGACGTGTACCGTAAGACCGTTGCCTCTGACGGCATTGCCGGCCTGTACCGTGGTTTCGGCCCCTCCGTTCTTGGTATCATCGTCTACCGTGGTCTCTACTTCGGCTTGTACGACTCCATCAAACCTGTTCTTCTGGTTGGTCCTCTCGAGGGTAACTTCTTGGCTTCCTTCTTGCTCGGCTGGGCTGTTACCACTGGTGCTGGTATCGCTTCGTACCCGCTCGACACCATCCGTCGTCGCATGATGATGACATCTGGCGAGGCTGTCAAGTACAAGAGCTCTTTCGATGCTGCTCGCCAGATCTTTGCTGCTGAGGGCTTCCGATCCTTCTTCAAGGGTGCTGGTGCTAACATCCTCCGTGGTGTTGCTGGTGCTGGTGTCTTGTCCATCTACGACCGTGAGTATTCCATCATTTGCGCCAGTCTCCGATGCTAACCCCGATGCAGAGGTCCAACTTCTTCTCTTCGGAAAGAAGTTCAAGGGTGGTTCCGGCTAAGCTCTGCCTACCCCTACGCCTCCGATCCCTACGCTGTCGAATCCTATGCACTGCAGGAAAACAGCAAACCAATACTACGACAATGATAGTGGCGAATGGAGATGCACGGTAGAAAAGGTGTGGAAAGCAATGGAGGTGATGGTGGAGGACATGGTGTTTTGCAGCAAATAGACGTCACCAGGCACAATTGCAGCGGCACCAAAGCACCAAAGCAAAGGTTCCGGGGGGTTCCTGTTGAGTGTATTGGAGGATGGGGAGGTGTTACGTCCTTGCGAAGTGATGCTATACATGTCCTATTGGTGCACTCATCTGTATTTTAAGTGATCCCTGGTTTCTTTATTTGCTCTTTTGCTCCTGCGACTTGCTCCTACTGGTTTTCATTAAACAGTGACGTTTCATAGCAGTAAAGATTAGTATGGTATGTATGGTGTGACGGTACGATTTGTTCGTCAGTGGCTCGGAGAGCACCTTCCTGGGCAGAAGACAAGGAGCGACTGGGTACAAATGCTGCAGTCGACTTTGATTCTGCAACTTTTCGCACTTGGTCGAATAATTTCGTCGTAGCTAGACGATCGTCTTCATTCCTCGCCACGAAGACCTTCTCATCCTCTGTCGTGGCCCACATGCTATTCTCCCTTTACTGCTCTTAGTCTATAGCTCTATCCTTGCGCTTCCACGTCTACCCCCAAGGATGCCGCTCTTGCTGCAGGTTGATCTTCCGCGAACACTTTCGCTGCTCATTGTTGGCAGCAGCCAAAAAGGTGAG
Organism: Chaetothyriales sp. CBS 134916; assembly: GCA_003709845.1. Taxonomy (NCBI): domain Eukaryota; kingdom Fungi; phylum Ascomycota; class Eurotiomycetes; order Chaetothyriales; family Domatiomycetaceae; genus Domatiomyces; species Domatiomyces globalis. The sequence goes on along the minus strand of QQXO01000017.1, from coordinate 14,947 downwards.
GGAGACGTACGTGGTGCATCCGTATCAGTCAGACCTTTCAATACAGGCGATGCCGGTTTGGACGTAGTCGGGGGATGAGAGAGGTCTCGCAGCTCACTAGCGTAGGGAATCTGCGTCAGAGTGACCGTCCAGAGGGCCAGAAGCCTCGAGAGGGCGTGTGGGCGTGGGTGATGGTCATGACCGTGGAGTTTGTGGATTGCCAAGACGTAGATGCATCGAACTAGGTGTCCGGGGCCGGTAGAGATGGTGACTAAAGGAAATATGTGGCCGAGGCAGGAGTACAGCGCGCCGCTGAGCTCGGGAGGGCCATACCCAATGCTGTTGGACTCTGAGACTAGAGCGTGAAACTTCTGAGGATGGGAATAGAGGTCTGAGGGAAACCAAAAGAGAAAATATAAGGTATACTCACCCTTTTTAAGGAGAATCCAAGACCGTGCCTTCTGTCAAGATATGCAGAAGGAGCAAGAGCAGTGTGTCAATTGTGCAAAGTTGGGTTGGGGCCATCAAAAGTCCATAGCGTTCAACCAATCATTAGCAGACATCCCAAGTATGGCATCAGCCTTCAGGCAGGACACCTGGTCTTTTTAATGCAAGACTGGTCAACGTCCAGCGTAAGACCGATCGTTAGTAATAAAAGTGATCCCGAAAATGCCATGACCAGCCTCGCGAGGCTGAGGCGGGCGGAGAGCGCCAAGAAAACTAGCGCGAGCACTCAAAACTGCAATGGCGGGTCCAATCGTAGTCGACTTATCATGCATGTCCAACTTGGGGGCATCCGTCACACTTCAAGGTTTTTCATTTGCGATGCCACTGCTAGTCTATTGCCAGGTCGTTGAGCTTTCTCTGTAACTTAGCCACAGGCTCCAAAGTGCTCTGCTAGACTTAGTTTTTGAATCGCTCTTCTACCCGCGACCGCGTGGGCAACCCAACAGACTTGATTGGCTCCTTCGAATACCGTCGTTGCCTTGGCATCAAACTCTTCTGTCTCACGGGCAAAACCCGTGAGGGGAGCCCGCTAACAAAGTCCGGTAGTGTCAGAGGCAACTGAAATTCTGAGCGCTCTGCAATTTCCCTTGATGGAAGGATAGCCATGGTTAGCAACCCTCTCGACGAGCGCTTCCAAAATGCTGGATGACCAGACGAGCCGCCTGTCTCACTATATAGCCAGGCCCGGGAACCCTTGAATCAGGTTCATCAGGCCAACCAGGCTTGATTCTCATATGCAGCTACCCCTCTAACCAGCATATCAATTACGCTCAGTTTTTGATTCTGCCACAAGCATGTACGCTCTCCAACCAACGCCGTCTACGATGCAGATATTGATCGGACTAGGAAATTCGGAAAGCAAATTCAGCGCCAGCAGCTGGATCTTCCAGAATATGCGGCCAGCTTTCTCAATTACAAGGCTCTGAAGAAGGTTGGCTGACCCATGAGGCTCTGTCGTACATGACGGCTAACCCTGGTACAGTTAATCAAACAGCTTAGCGCCACACCCACCATAACTGCGCAAGGCCAAGTCACTCAGGACAACCCCCAAGCCACTCTGAGGGCAAATAAGGAAGTCTTCTTCTTTCGTCTAGTATGTCTGTGCGTTCCCCGTTTCTAGTGTTGTGCTGACCAGTGCAGGAACGGGAGATCGAGAAAGTCAATGTCTTCTATCTCCAGAAAGAGGCCGAGGTATGATTAATAGCGTAGGAGGAGTATAACTTTGCCTAACATCTAACAGTTCTCCCTCCGTCTCAAAACCCTACTTGACAAGAAACGCGTTATACAGGCCCGGCTGAGCGCGAACTCGAGAATTTCGGCCACCTTCGTCACCCTCGTTGAAGGCTTCCAGCAATTCGACAACGACTTGAACAAGCTCCAACATTTTGTCGAAGTCAATGAGACTGCCATCTCCAAGATCTTGAAAAAATGGGACAAGACTTCAAAGTCCAGGACGAAGGAACTGTATTTGCACCGCGCCGTTGAGATTCAACCGTGTTTTAATCGCGAAGTCCTCAGGGATCTCTCCGATCGCGCTACCACCGCGCGTCTTGACCTTGAAGCGTGGGCTGAGGGCGAAAACGTCCAGTACGACATCGCTAGGCCAGCGGACCGGTCAATAGGACAAAGAGTGGGAACGGAGGATAGTGATGTTGACCTGCAGGTGCTACAAGCAGCTTCTGCAGGCAATCTCCCTGCCCTTCGAGAATGGCTTGTACGACTGTCAAGCGCACCCAATGCTGGTGACAGGTTCACGAGAATTTTCCTTGCATCGATCAGTGACGCACCAGAAGAGTCGTTGCAGCTTCTGCTGGAGTCTAATCTGGTCGACTTGAATGCAGAAGATGACATCAACGAGCGAAATTGTCTGCATGAAGCGACCATCTATGGCAGAGACAGTGTGCTTGAATACGCACTCAGCAAAGGCGTTGACGCAACACGAGTGGATGTGTATGGACGTGTGCCGCTGCATTATGCTTGCCTAAGGGGCAGAATCCCAATGGCAGAGAAGCTTCTCGCAACTGCACCGACAACGATCGACCTCAAGGATCATGACAACTTCACGCCACTTATTCACAGTATTGTTCGACAGCGGGTTGACTGCGTACGGCTACTATTGTCTCACAACGCAGAGATTGATCCCGCTTCTGATGCTGATCATATCCCTCTCAATCTTGCTTGTCAACACGAGTCGGCCGAAGTCGTAGCCTTGCTACTGGAGAGGAATGCCAAACTCTTGCCCGATGCCGAGGGATTATACCCTCAGCATCTTGTAGCAAGGGCGAGTAATACACCCGACTTGCTTCTACTCTTGAAGCAGCATGGTGCAGACTTGGACCAACGCGATAAGTTGTACCAGTGGACCCCACTTTTCCACGCGGCAAGCGAGGGCCGTGAAGCCTGCATCCGGACCCTGCTCGAGAATGGAGCTGACCCAGACTCGCTTGACGAGAAGGGGCTGACTGCTACTTACTATGCAGCGTGGGAGGGCCATCTGAGTTGCTTAGATCTGCTCTGGGAGCGGAGTGGTCGACGTCGAACGGAAAAAGGAGGATCTGGCAAGTTCGTGCCAGCGATCGCGCCTCAGCTGCTCAGCTCTTCAAGCACAGCAATGGAGTACACACCGGCAGACTCGGGCGGAGAAATTGACGGCATCCCCGACTTATCACTCCCACCGCCGATTATCCCGCTTCGACGATACGGCCATAACTTCTTGGACACGAAGAGCTTTATCTTGATTACCTTTGACCGAGGTGCAAAGGCGATTCAATTCTTCAACGAGGCACGATACCCGGCGGCGCGCATCACAATTTCCTCCAAGTCTTCCGATCTGATTCCACGCAACCTGATGCTCCCAATTCAAGAGGACTCGCGTACCGTATCGTTCCAGGTGGACAATCTCTCCACGTTCGCCGTGGACTTTGAAATATTCCCGACCTTTGGATCCAAAGTGATTGCCAAATCCACTGCTCTTCCCGATGTTTTCCGTGCCATTGGTAGCAGCTCTGGCTCATGTTGCCTTCCTCTCTTCGACCCTCGGCTCCGCTGTGTTGGCCAAATCCAATTCAGGTTCCAAGTCATAAAACCATTCAGCGGGCATCCGCTCGAGATCACCCAATTCGCGACGTACTGGAAAGCAACATCCGCTCTTGACGACCGCAGCGGACTTATCACCGGGTCATCCCTGTCAGGCGACTACCTTCGTCTCGTTGTTCAACTCAGTCGCGATGTCGTTCCCGTGATCTTCCCCTATGACACGATCCAGCATTCAGGGCTCGACATTGAAGTTAAGACGCTCAGCTACTCGTCGGTGTCGCAATATGGTCTTCAGGCATCCGACCTCCGAGGCGCGTCCACGCCGCCATCAGAAGTGGTGAATTTGACCGAATGGCGAAATCGTCTCTCTAATAAGGTCCTCTCGCTGAAAGACGTGCTCGCTGTTCTGCCTACAAGTATAAATGTAAATCTTCACATCCTCTACCCGTCTGTCGAGGAGGAGAGCCAACTGGGAGTGTCTTCCAACATTGATATCAACACGTTTGCTGACGCCATCCTTGGGGATGTGTTCAGTCATGCTCGCGAGTTGCGTGCCCAGAACCCCGACTTTACTAGGTCGATAGTGTTCAGCTCGTGGAACGCGAACATTTGCACCTCGCTGAACTGGAAGCAGCCCAACTTCCCTGTCCTGCTTTGCAACAACCTTGGTGGGGCCGACGCAATTCACCATGCTGCAGGTCACACGCGGCATTCTATGTCGCTGAAAGAATCAGCTCGCCTTGCGCAGACCAACAGTTTCATGGGTCTGACATGCTCTAGCCGGATCCTCAAGATGGTACCTGCGCTGATTCAGACCATCAAGCAGGCTGGGCTCGTGCTTGTGTCGGACACAACTGACAGTCAAGGGCAAGCTGTGGCAGGTGAGTCGGCCGACGCAGCCAGGTTACATAATTTCGCAATGGAGCCGGAGGGGGTCAACGGAATCATGAAAAGCAATGGGATACTGAGATTCAACGACAGCATAGACATGTGAGTGACTCTAAGACGGGGTCGAAAAGCACTGGGTTGGGAGGCTGTCTTAACGAATGTAGTCATGATTTGTATCACGGAGGTGAACTTGTCTGATATGCCTTTACAATAATAGAGGTAGAAACTAGAGTTGACTGATACGTACCATAACCGATGTGGGGAAATCTGAATCAACAACCACCGTCCAACTTTCTTTTTTACACTGCTCTTCTACCGTACTTGTCCATCCCATATCTCTCTCTCTCTCTTTCTCTCTCTCTCTCTTTTTCTCTTCCTCTCTATCTCTCTCTCTCCTTCCCTCTTTCTCTCTGTCAACCACCACCACCACCAGGGACAGCAACAATGTTCAAAAAAGACCTGAGCGCGGGCTCCAAGAGCAAAGTAAAGTCGTCAGTGCAGCGGGGCATCCGCGCCAAAGCGCTCGAGACATACCCGCTGCTGGAAGCGCACATGGACGAGATCATGCCGAAGAAATCGCAGCTGGACGCAATCAAGCTACCGGACCGTGTGACGTTGTACTCGCGCGACGACCGGCCGCTGTTCTTCCAGCACATGGACGACCCGCTAATGCCGCACCTGAAGATAGTGCACCAGTACCCGGACGCGTTCAAGACGGTGCGTATTGACCGCGGCGCGATCCGCTTTGTCATGTCCGGCGCGACGCTGATGGTGCCGGGGCTGACGAGTGCGGGCGGCTGGCTGCCGGGGGGGGATGATGACGGGCAGGGGTACGACAAGGGCGAGGTGGTCGCGGTCGCAGCCGAGGGCAAGCAGGAGGTGTGCATGATCGGCGTGCTCGACATGAGCACCGACGAGATGCGCGCCAAGAAGAAAGGCCCGGCCATCTCCCAGGGCCATTATATCGGCGATGGACTGTGGAAGATTGATTTGAGGTGACAACCACCACTACTGTTACTGCTATTGCTACGACGACCATTTTCAAAGTCTGTAAGAAGAAGAGCCAGCAACAGCAACTGGGATATATCTTTCTTGGGCAATCGATCAGTCTGCTCTCTATCTAACCTTCCTGACCCATGACTTACAGTACTTCCATACTTGGTGCTAGAGGAATGGCAAGATAGATCAAGCTCAATTGACTGGCTCTGTGAAAGAGAGACGCATTACCCGGCAATAGCCATGACCTACTTACGGTAGTCCTGGACAGAAGAGAATGACAGGAGGTCAAAGCAGTACTGCAACTAGAAAACGGTTGTCTAGCCTTCTTACTATATGTAGGAGGAATAATGAGTGGGTGGGGTAAGACTGGGTCGAAGAGCTGAGGAAGGCGCGGCGTGCAGCTGCTCTTTGAGTTGCTACACTTGGAGTCTTGCGGAATTGCAGAATATGGATAATGTTTTTTTGATTGTGTCTGTTCTGCTACCTTCCTTACTTTACTCCTAATAGTCCGTTCTCTGCTCTCGACTCCCCCTATCTCTCCGTTTGACCCTCAACTTTCTCATAGGTCGTACTCGTGCACTGTACAATTCTGATGAACAAAAAGAAAAAGGAAAAAAAAACTTTTGTTTGTCCAGTTTTGTTCTCAGCCAGGCTGTAGCCGAGAGCGGTCTGACATCACACAGGTGCACACTCTCTGATTATGAATCTCCCAGATTGGGATCAATTCAACTCAATTCAGATCAATGTCTAGAATCATGTCAAATCAAGAGAGGCTTGGATCCCAATCTCCATCCATATCGAGCATGACCGGTAGCAAGGCAGGTCTTGGCATTGAGTGGCTGAATAGCCGGTTGACTGGTTTGACACGGCAAAGGTGTGTTCATAGGCAAGGCAAAGAAAACCGGAGCCGATAAGAGATCAAAGAAAGGGCCAAGCCGAGATATGAAGTGTGGCGTACTTGTTCTTCGCCGTGGATGGCATATCGTGGTGGGTCGGGCCTCTGTGTGGTTGCTGATTATTGACGCCGAGGGATGGAGAGAAAGACAAGGGCAATGTGATGCTGAAATGATGCAGACTCAAGTGGTATCGCATGCTTCATGGTCGTCGTGGAATGCCCAGGCGTCGAATGAGAATGAGGATGATGTGTGAATGCAATCGACAGAGTAGCCATTGACGTGATGAGCTGAGCCGTGGCTCACGATCAACGTGAGCTGATGGTGATGGATGATGGAATTTTGCAGTCTAGTGATGGAATAAAACAAAGTGCATGCGTACGTACAGTCGAGAAGAGCTCGAGGTCAGAGAGGGAAAAGCAGGGCAGAAATGATGTGCGATGTGAGTGTGTGAGGAAAGGGTTTGCAAAATCGTGATCCTTGGGGGGTATATCACATGCCGCTGAAGTTGGAAAAACGCCGGAAAATGCCATCACATATGGTGGTATGAGAGGGCATCATGAGTGCAGTCATGTGGTGGTAAACTACACACATAGCCAAGAGGGGTGGGTGGGTAGTTTGTCGGTATAGGGCAGGAGTACATTTCAACCACCCTTGTCGAAGCTGGCCTTCTCTTCATCAGAGAGGAGGTCTCCAATCTTCTTGCGCGTCTTCAGATTGAGGGCACCATTGCGCCAGGCCATTCTGAGGATCTTGTACACTCTTGCCTTGCCATCGACCTCGTCACGCAGGAAATGGGCTAGATCGGTGGCAACAAGATCGGCAATGGGTGCTGGGCTTTTCAGAGCCTTGTCGAAAAATAGCACAAGGTGTTTGATACCGGAGTCGTCGCCGTCGGACAAATCCTGAATGCAAGTGGTTTTGAAATCCTGGTACATGCTAAGGTTGAAATTATCAACAAGGAATGAGGACCAGAAGTTGTACATGGTGGCCATTGCATCAGGAAGGCCGAGTGCTCGGTTTCTGAAAGCGGTTTCGTGGGCCTCAGGGTAGCTCAAGGAGTACTGGCCCGGCTTATCGGCAGGAATTTCAGACTGCAGGCCATCCTTACCGACGAAGCGAGCGGTATCAGGTGTGGCTGGGAGTGCGTTAGAATATCCAAATACGACGCCTTGTCGTCCAGGGCCAGACCTGTGGAGAATGTCAGTTGACCGGGACACTTTGTAGGGATCAGAATAACTCACTGCTCGACCAAGCCCGCGAGTCCACGCTGTGCTGGGGTATGCTGCTGGAGGGAAGGGGAAGCAGAAGCAGCAGGGTCGACGACAGAACCACGAGACTCGTTTGTGAGCACGCGCGAGAGTTGAGGGCTGGTGACGACATCGTCTCTCGCATTGTCGGCCCCGGGCTCACGCATCAGGATGCGGATGCCGGCAATGCCATCATCGGGGAAAGTGAACTCGTCGTTGAAGTTTCGTGACGGCTGTCGACGATGGCCGTTCGGCGTAGGACTGACGATCTGTCCGGTTGGCCGATCTCGGAATACGCGTGGATATTGACTCTTCTGAGCGCTCGGCGATTCGCGCAGCAGCAGCGGCGACAGCGTCGGCGGCGGCGACCCTTGGGTGGTGGGGGATAGCGGAAGGCCAAAGCCGCGATCGACGACGGGACCATCAAGAGGAGAAATGGGGCCGTAGGGGGGAAGAGGAGCTGGTTCGAAGCCTCCGTTGGGAGTGGCGGCAATGGCATTGGGGCTGCGAATGGGTGAGGAGATGGCCGGCAGGATTTCTTGATTGACTGGTGCGAATAGCTGCGGGGCCTGATGCAAGAGTGGCAGGTGAGGGCCATCTGTCTGAGCAGCAGGGAAGCGGTCGTTGACGGGAAGGACAAAGTCGCGCCAATTTTCACGGCTTCGGAGCTTGTCCTCACCGTCTGGCATAGTCAGATGCTCGACATTTCGGACCTGAGACGCGACGTATCGCATCATGTCCCAGGGCAAGTTCTCTTCCGTGAGAGCTTTGATCCGCTTAAAGTTGGCAACGACTCGCAGCGGGACCCAACCCTGAGAGTCCATGTTCTTGCGCAGATACATGTCCTTGCAGAGGTTATCAATGGAGAAGTAGTACTCGAACTGGATGACGACCATGGACATGACAGCATAGGAATTGAGCGAGTTGTTGTATGGCATCGCGCTCATGATGCCCTGGTCGACGGGAACCGGGCTGGGATAGGCGTAAGGGGGGATGTCAGTCTGGAGTTGCGGGACAACATGCTGAATGCCTGGCACGCCATAGAAGTTTGAATACATCATACCGACTGGGATAGAATGCGAGCGTGGATTGGCCCGATTTGAATTGGACGAGTTGGGTGGCACAAAGTGCTGGGAGGACTGACGAGACCGCGGCTCGGCCTGGTGTGGCTTGGCCGAGTCGAAGCCGTTCTGCGGGAGCGGCGCCGTGTATGGGTGAGCCTGATGAGCCTGATGAGCCTGATGAGCCTGGTTGGAGCTGTAGGAGTGCGCGCCTCGGCCACGGAAGCCGCCACGGCCACGATCTGACCGTTCGCGCCGGCCAGTGGACTCGGCAGAAAAGTCACGGTCGCGCCAAGACTCGACCTTTTCGCGCGCTGCGTCCGACTTCTCTCTCGACCAGTCGCGGTTGCGGTGCGAGCCTCGGTCTCTCGACGGGTCTGCCGACGTGCGATAGTGAGCCTGAGAAGGCTTGGCGCGTTCTTGGCCGCTGGCGAATCGGGCAGGAGCGTCGATGGTGGATCCAGGGTATGGCTCAGGCCCATCCTGTGCAGCATTGTGTGACGGTGCAGCCTCTGCGTTGGAGCCACTGCCTGCTGCGAGATCATTATGAGGGGACGAAGAGCGAGACTGGTCTTTGGAGCCAGAGACTGTTGCTCCGTTGACCTGTTCGTTTCCGCTTAAGTTGGACTGTGCCGCGCTCTCAATCTCGCCGGGCTCGTCTTTGAGAGGGGCAGCAGGCTTGCGCAGCGTGGCCAGTACATTTTCGCGGCTGGTCGGCCGTCGGTTGTTGGCAGGTAAAGAGCTTGAGCGGCCTCCACGTGCCGTGTCCGGCTTGCGGCCACGGTCTTGGTCCTGGGCTTTGTTGGGGACCGGAGGAGGGCCCATGGCACCGGGCTCGGCGCGGTCAGCAGTGGCCGCGGATTGGGCACCGCCACGCGCCTGATTGTCACGGCCGCGTCCAGTTCGTGAGCCTCGCTTCGACGCCAGAGCGGGCAGGGGAGTTTCAAACTTGGCAGTTGGGACAAAAGGAACGGCAATCCATTTGTTACCATGGTGAGACTTGGTCGTAGCCGACTTGGGTGCGTCTGGCTTGTCGGCCTTGTCCTGGATGTACCACTTTCGGCGGTCATCGGTGGTGGCATTCTCTGGTGTGGGCCAGGAGATGGTGTCTACAGGCGGCCGAGCTGCTGCTGCTGCTGCTGCTGCTGCTGCTGCTGCTGCTGCTGCCGCCGCCGCCGCTGCTGCCGGCTTTTCTCCATGCTGGGAAGCGGGTCTAGAAGACTGGATAGGGGCAAAATCGGCTAGATTAAAGTGGTCAGAAGGATGTCGAGGAAGGGAATGGCCGCCGACTTACTGTTGGCCTTGTTACTAGAGGCCTCAGGCTTGGGAAAGCTGGCCAAAAGGTCTTTGTCTGGCGTGTCGCGGCTCGTGGCTTTACGCTTTGAATCATCAATGTGCGGCTTGGCCGTTGGCTCGGACGGCGCGTGTGTGCCGTTGACGGATTCTTTGGCAGCCAGCTCCTTTTTCTTGGCCGCTTGGGCTTCTAGTCTGGCGGCCCAGAAATTGACGGCGGGCAAGGGAGCCTCCTTGAGCTCTTTATCAGCAGCAACCGAAGGCACTGACACCTTGTCCCAGTCGTCTTCCGAGTCTTTTGTCTTGTCCTTGTCCTTGTCGCCGGCGGCGGCCTTGTCCTGCGGATTCGACAACTGCGAGCCTTTCTCCCACGCCTCTCTGTGGTCGGTCTTCTTGAGCACATCCTTCTCTTTGGGTGAGCCAGTCTCAGACGCCAGTCTGGGCGATGTGGGGCCCGACAACGCAGGTTGCACGGGCTCTGGACGGGAGGAGGCCCGACGAGCGGCAAGTGTGATGTCTTTTTCGGTCGACTGCTCAGGCGGTGCGGCCACTGACGGTGCAGCCACTGACGGTGAGGCAGCTGACGCTATGTTGGTCGACGCTTGGGTCTCCTTGTCTTCAGTGCGCAGGCGACTCCTCGACGCTCTTGACGGCGCATTGGACGGTGGGTCGCTCTTGGTGGATGGTCGGGGACCCGCACTCAGATCGAGAGCCTCCACTTTGGCTGGCGGCTCGACGGGTTTCGGTGGAACTTGGGCTGTGGCGCCCTTGGCAGCCTGAGCATATGAAAACACAGGCATGGCGGACATGTCTGTCGGCAGAGGGCGCGCCTCGGCCGCTGTTGCGGATCAAAGACAGACTGCGGCGGCGGCGGCAGCGGCGGCGGCGGCAGCAGCAGCAACACAGCAACACAGCAACACAGCAACTCGTCTCCCAACGTCGGCCTCTGGCCACGGCCCTGGGACCACCCAGCTACACGGCTGGCGGCTCGGGAGACCCAATCAAGGCGCGGTTCGACGATGCTCCGCGGGATGGCACGACCGGCACACGCAACACCGGGTTGGAAGGAGCCGATGTCTAGACCGGGGCGGGAGATGGCCGCGGGATGGTCTGACACACAAAGACCGACAGGGTTTTTTTGTCTGCAGCCGGAGCCGGAGGCGCCGGCGAGCAGAGGAGAGGAGAGTGCAGGCGGCAGCCGCTGAGCAGGCACCGCCTAGCCGTGACAGAGCGGCGACAAGGGCGGCAAGAACGGCAGACCGTTGATGCTGCTGGTCGGCGGCTCGGCGGAGTCGACTCGGACGCGCACAGGCACGACCGTCTCACCGGCTGAACAGGTTCTGCTTCCGGCCCGGCGGCTGTCAGAGCCTATCAAGGGCCTCAGTGCTTCTTCTGCAGCGCCTGAGACAGCTAGAGAAGCAGTGCAGAGAGCAGCGGCGGTGCAGTCAGTGGTGCCTGGGATGGTGGGCAGCAACAGCCGGAGAAGAGTGCCGTGACTAAGTTCGTGACTGAGTGTGGCGAGGACCTTCGCGGGAAAATTTCCAGCACAGGTGTGACCCTGGTCCAGGGCCTAGTGACAAGTGGAGTGGGGCTGACTGCAGGTTGCCAGGCGAGACCCGGCCACGGAGCAACAGGCAGAGCCAGAGCCAGGAAGATGAGAGAGAGCCAGAGCCAGGAAGCCAAGAGAGAGCCACTGCGAGGAGAGCAGTGAGGGACACAGAGACAGAGACAGAGACAGAGACAGGGACAGAGACAGAGACAGAGACAGAGAGAGAGAGAGAGAGAGAGAGAGAAAGAGAGTGAGTGTGTGTGTGTGTGTGGAGTGTGGAGTGAGAGCGGAGCGAGCAGAAAGAAAGGTCAACACAGTAGATGGCAATGGGCAACTGTGAAGTCTTTTCTTTAGCTACAGTAATAAGTTAATGTGCAGCCGCCAAAGACACAGTGGAGACGGCCCATTCCACGCACAATGGTGCTGTAATTAATTAATAATTACAGTTAATTACTCTGAGTCTGAATGGTTATTAATTCCATGGGCTTTGGGCTGCCTGGCGCACTGCAATAATTACAGTAATAATGATAATTAATACTAGGCACAATGCTGGGCAGAAGCCGCAGTACCTAATTATTATTATTATTATTAAGTTAACTTACAGTATCATTATTATTATTACCACCGTAACTATTAAGTTACTGAGTAGATTTTTTCTGCCCGCCGCGGAGCCAAGTTCCGAGCACGCCGCGGCTCGCCCAAGCCTGTACGTACAACTGACTCTGTCGGACACTATGCCGATCAATCCTATACTCGTATGCATGCTGCCGTCATTCACACAGTGCCTTAGTTACAGTAGCTTCCCGTTGTACGCACACAAGACCACTAGTTAGCTCGAGGCTTCAGGCTCTCAGCTCAGGCTCAGGCTCAGCTCAGGCTCAGCTCAGGCTCAGGCTCAGCTCAGGCTCAGGCTCAGCTCAGGCTCAGGCTCAGGCTCAGGCTCAGCTCAGGCTCAGGCTCAGCTCAGGCTTCAGGCTCAGGCTCAGGCTCAGGCTCAGGCTCAGGCTCAGCTCAGGCTCAGGCTTCAGGCTTCGGGATCAGGCTCAGGCTCGGGCTCGGGCTTCAGGCTCGGGGCTCACACTCAAGCTCAGGCTCAGGCTTCAGGCTTCAAGCTTCAGGCCTGGCATAATACCTATGCCTGATATACCTATACCGAGCATACCAATGCCGTACTCCGCTGTCTAAACCAATGTCTTCTATAGCAGCCTCGCCCAATCCATGCTTAATTGCCATCTTGCTCGTCACCCAGGCACGGCCCGGTGATCCTGCCCAAATCATCTTCCACTACCCCCCGGATCCTTTCAGGTATGATAGAGCCAAGGCCCTGCTCGACGACGACAACACTGCCGCTGGAGAGAGCAGCAGCGACACCAGCAGCTACTCTTCTGACGACGCCGATCAACTACTCTCATCCAATACCAAGACTGCCACCGCCAAAGGCCGGTTCCAGACCAAGGAACCCGGCCCGGCTCCGTCAAGGAGCAGCTCTCAGCAGGGCGAGAAGAGCGTTCGCTCGGACAACTGGCAACCTCCATGGCATCCGCTACTCGGACTCGGCGAAGAGAACTTGGTCAGCTTGCTCGCGCCAGGACGCACGTGGCACAAACGCAAGTTTGAGATGACCATTAACGACCTGACCTTTGTCGGCCGGCCCGTCTATGCGCGAGAAAACGGGACCTGGTCGAGACGGCGGAGAAACAAGGCCACCAAGACCGTCTCCTCAGACTCTGCTGCCGCTGCCAATGCCACCAGTGAGAGTGATGTCACTGAAGACGTGGACGAACGGCCTTCTCTTCCAACCGCACCATCGCCATCACCAGCTTCACCCAAAAAGTCTTTGACCATGTTCCATCTTGTCTGCGTCCTGGATCCACCGCCGCTCCAGCAGGCCATGCGTGTGCGGGAAATGTACGATCACGTGGCCAAACGGCTGTCCAAAGTCCTAAAGATTGACCAGGCCAAGAACAACTATGTGTGGGAGCAGTCCGAGCTCATCCAAGGCCTGAGCAGTGCCCATCTTACCTCGCCCGAGTCGGTCGACTCTTACTACAGCCACGTGGCCAGGCAGTCTGCCCTGGCCAACGCCATCGTTCTCACCTACCGCGCCATCTCCCAGTCTCAAGTGGCCGCTGTGGCTCTCAGTCCACGCGTCTCCATTTCCATGCAGATCCCCCCGATTAGCTCAACGTCCTACTTGCCATCCTTGACCGAGCCCGCCATCAAACCAGGACTCTGGCTCACCACTGTCAACCAAGCACCCTCGGCCCATCCCGACTTCGACCCGGCCAGCACCTCCAGCATCCTTCATGTAGCCAAGAACACCACCCTCTTGCTACAGGAGAGCGCCGGCAAGATCCTCAAAGGCCTCCAGGAGCCCAAAGGCCCGCTCGTCCGGCCGCTGACGATCTTCTTGGACAAGCTGCGCTCCACCAAATCCTTCTACGCACTCTCTGTCGCCTCCAAGCTCTCACTCTCCGACATCCAACTGCTGGCCCGACACCTGATCTACTGGCGCCGCGCCGTCGCCATCCCTCCCCTCCACCACCGCGACACCTACATCGTGTCGCCCAACGCCGACATGACCAAACTCGCACGCGCCACCAAAGCCTTTGAAGCATCCTTCCCCATGGCGCCCTCGCTGCCCAAAATCCTGCACCTGTTGAGCCAAACACCCACCCCTTACGGCCGTCTGATTCCCAGCTCCGATCACAAGGAGGAATACTACCGCGTGCTTGCCTGGCTCCTGCGCGGCGGCTGGGTCACCCAGCTGTGCACCTTTGCCTATGTGCGCGTCGACCCACGCGTCAAGAAGGCTGTTCGCAAGAACGACGACGGCGACGATGACGGCGGCGACGACAACGACGACAACAACAACAACAACAACAACAACAACAACCGCAAGCACCACCACCACCACCGACTCGCCCGAGAAGCTAAGGCGAGTAGTGCCTACAACAGCACACTTCCATCCCCTACAAAGCAGCAGCACCGCCACAGCATCGCCTCCTCCTACTCGCCCTCCTTCTCTAGCGACGGCCGGCCGTCTGCGACAACGACTACCACAACCACAACCACAACAACCTCCTCCTCCCACAACCGCAACTCCGCTAGCATCATCCTCTCGCCCCTACGCGCATCCGTCGACGAATCCAAATGGCTAACATTCATCGCCGACAGTCTCCTTTCTCCCTCATCACCATCATCGCCGCCATCGTCATCATCCTCGCCTTCGTCATCACTCTCAAGCTCCGCTCCCTCCCACTCCCATTCATCCTCGCCATCACCATCTACTAATCTCAACAACAAAATCAATACAGAAAAAGATGAAAAAGACGCAAAAGACGCCCAGCAAAAGTCACGAGTTCGTCAGCAGCAGCAGCAACCACAGCTGCAACAACAGCAACAGCAACAACAGCAACAACAACAACAACAACAACAACAACAACAACAACAACAACAACAACAACAACAACAACAACAACAACAACAACA